>JAQZBX010049745.1:0-19840 GCA_029593785.1 Cabassous unicinctus
GGTCATGTGAAGATGGAGGCAGAGCTTGGGGTGATGTGGCCAAAAGCCGAGGGACACCCAGGGACACCAGGAGCTGGAAGAGGCAGGAAGGGGCCTCCCCTAGAGCCCCTGAAGGGAGCAGAGTCCTGCCATCACCTTGAGGTCAGACTTCTGGCCTCAGAACCTGAAAGAGTAAACGTTTGCAGTTTTAAGTCCCCCCAGTTATGGTGACTTGTTACGGCAGCCCCAGGAAATGATACAGTATCCACAAATGGTTACATTGTGTCTGCCTGGCTTTGCCCACCAACGTCCGCCGAGAGTACGCTGTGGTCCGCCACCTGCCAAGCTGGTTGCCCAGAGCCCCTGTCTGTTCCTGCCCGAAAGAGTGACCTCCTTGCTCTCATCTGTGGCTGATTCCTCCAAACTCAAAAGAAAAGTTTGAGGGCGTCAGAAACGGCTGCCTGACCGTTAAAAAAAAAATACTGTACAGAGTCTTTAGTGTCTATGAGCATCATTTATCTCTTGTTAGTGATATCCGCCCTGACACAATTGGGTAAAATGGTAAAACGTATCACGTTAAAAAGCATCTCTCCTTCAATCCATGAAAGGAATTCAGGGAGGGGAGGGAGAGGGGGTCAGAGCTTCCTACTTTGAAAAAAAAACAACAAAAACCCAGCATGTTAAAAAGAAGAACTAGGGCAGTAAATTGGACAATTACCCGATTTTTCAAAAATTGTTTTTAAGGAGCCATTAAAACTAAAGTATTATGCAAAGAGATATAGACAGCAAGGCAGTGACCCTCTTTCTGGCTTCTTCAACAGGATAAAAACCATCCTTTTCTCCTTTTTCTGATTTATCTTCAGACATAAAGAATAAAGTGAGGCAAACCCCGCTCACACAGCTTCTCTTATATTATTTGAAAATAATCTTAAACAGGGCTGAAAATCCCAAAACAGGCACAAAGCAAGTCCTGTGGCACCGAATAAAAGGGATTTGCAGCTCCGGTTCCAGGAACTAGTGTCACTCCATCACTTCTGCTGCACAAGAAGCTAAAGTCTGACAACACTGTGCATTGGCAGCATGCGTGTGAAGCCACGAGGATATTTAACCAAGTCAACTCACAGTCTAGGATGCTATCTTCAGGGCAGGGTCCTTAAAATATAACCATATGTCCATGCCTCGGATGATATAGAGCCCATCATTCCTTGTGTGTTTAAAAAGGTTGATGATATCACAATTAAGCAGTTCGATAAACTCGCATGAAAAAAATAGATGGGATATTCTAGGTTTGTAACCGTATCACATGAGCTGTGGGCACATTGCAAAGCTTAAGGAATGTAAGTGGAGATCATAGTTAACTGAGAGATATTTGGAATACCGACAGTCTGGAAATGTCATCATTAAAGTTATAAAGCGTCTTGTCCTTAAGGATGTTAGAGAAAGGGTATTTGCATGGCGTTTTAGAATAAGTGTTTTTATAATAAATTCCAGACACCAATGTCCTAAATGTGTTCATGTATGATAAATCGATTGCCCAGTGTTTGGCTTTTTCTGAACAATCCTCGTGCTATTGGGTAGAAGAGGGGTCCACACAGGGTGCCTTGTAGGAAGGGGAAAGAGGCAGACTCTAAAGGGAACCCTCTTTTCCATCCCCCACTCCACACCAAATAGACAACCTGCCCTTGGACTCCTGAATAATGAGCCTTCCTTCAAATGTACCCCTCAAGCATCTCCACCCAAGATGCCTTGAAGAAACTCAAGCACTGAGAACGGCCGTGTGTTCCAATACCTTCCTGCCCCACGACGACGTTGATCTGCACGCACTATCCTTTCCTTGGTTCCTGTTGAAAACTAATTCTTTGGGCCCCGCAGCCACGTCTCTTCTTTCCTGGGGGGTCTCTGGGAGAGGATCTCAAAGGTAACTTTTTGGGGAGCAACGTCCTCGTGGGCTCGTCCCCCTCTGCTGGTCAACTGAGACACAGCAGTATCGCCTGTCCAACTCAAGTCTGCTAAATCCTCGGAAAGGCCCAAGGTCAGGTGTAGACGTGACCCTGGAGGCTTTGTACCCGCCACTTACCTTTCAGGTAGAAGTCTGTGCCCCAGAGTGCCAAAGTGATTGCTCACATCGCCCCATTATTCGGGAGCTGGGTCAAGATGAGGAAAAAGGTCAGAACGGCGAGTTCTGTTTGGGTGCCTGAGCATGCCATTTAATTGAAAATTCAAGGGAAACTACAAAGCTACCTTACACCTGAAACTTTTCCCTGCTGCAAGCCCTACTTGGAACTTGAGTGTGTCTACACTGCTCAAACCCAGTTATAATGGAAATTCAAGGAAATACTATAGTAGGTTCTGCTATAAACAGACATACGCATTTCTAAAAATCACTGCTCTCTGCAAAATTGCATAATAATGGCCATAGAACAAATGCTGGGAATGGACTTAGGGAACCAACACGGAAAGGCTTCATCAGTGACCTGAAAGTGCTAGATTTTTTATTAGATGTGTATCTTTCCTTTTAGCATCACTGGCAAAGTCTTCAGAGTTGCTTTCTCATCCTGACTCGGCTGTCGTAATACCGAGGCGGTGCGAGAAATCGTTTCGCCGCTCGCGAGGCCACGCTTGCCCGTAGCAGCCGACATACTTACAAGTATCCGCACCCCACAATGTCATCGAAAGCAAAATTGTGACATCTTTGATGGTGAAGTAGTGGGTTGGCCCCGGAAGGAAAAAACGTGACCATGAAAACAGCTTCTCCAAGGCTCCCAGTTGGAACTGCTCGGGAGACATCCTCGGACGATAGCCAGGACACGGGGATTTATGGGGGAAGCATAATCCTGGTCCATTTAATGGCCCAGACCCCTGCCGGGCTCAGAGGGAAGAGCCCTGGGATGTGTCCGCCAGAGGGTCTTAAAAGGCTTGTGGTGAAGGCAGAGCTGAAATCCCACCTGGCAGTGCAGTGTTCAGAAGCATTCTCCTGTATGAAAAAAGAGCCTAAACATTTATTTATCCGGAGATAAACTTTTGATTCTACCAAGTGTGTACTGCTAGGCTCAGGTGGCAAGCAATACATGACCAGCATTTGCTTCATTCACCTCCACATACTGTTCTCCTGTGAGGGACACTGGAAGCCAGCCATTGACACCTGGAAAGGTTACCTGTGATGGCCCCAGAAGGAAAACACTGGCAGCCACGGCCCCCCTGGGCCCTGGCCTCCGCCGGGCAGCTGCAGACTGGAAATAGACTCTGGGACGCAGCTTTGCCTCGGTACCCCCCTCCTCCCCATCACACACACACGATTACCTACGACAACAGAAATATTAGCAGCAGCTGCTGATATTACCATCCTCTCCGCTCAGTTTCTAAAATTTAACCAAAAATAGCAAATCATTTCCATCTTTGAATTCATTTTTGATACAGTTTTTATTGAGGATGTGAATGATATTCTGATTTATTTTGAGAGAAAATCTACAAATAGAAATGTTAGGTAATGCTAAACAATATATGAAAAGGATGTTTAATTCAAAATATTTCAAAGCTATTTTACATCAAGCCCAAATTTCAGCAGCGCAGAGAGCTTACATTATTTAAGGCACACACACAAAAAAACTCCTGAAATCCCGATGACTCCTAGTATTTATCACAGGCAATAAAGTTGATTAATGCTAGAGTACAGTTATCTTGGATTTAAAGACATGTACTTTCAATTCAGTGAAAACAATACTCCAAACAACAACTAAAAAATAATACAGAAAAAGAAAAGTTTGTATGTGCAAATTGCTTATTCCTTGTTCACAATCTAAGAAAATTGTGGTCACCAGAAACATTTTTATTAGATTACCCTCCTTTTCCACATCTTCAAAAAATGGTAAAAGTGTTCTCCTGTGAAGCCATGTCAGCGTTTTATTTTGAATGGATTTTCTGGCATTTTGTAGTCAAACGGATGATCAACCATCATTTTATTGGCCCACGGTGAAAAAGAAAAATCAGCGGGGCTATAAGGAAAGGTTTAATTCAAATCGCTCTGTCATGTGTGTACATTTGGAGCAAGGGGAAATACGTGAGAATTAATAGTTGCCCCAAAGCACGTTCACTGCACAGCTAGCAGGTAGGGCTTCCTCAGCCAAGGAAAAGTGTCCCAGAAACACAGAAAAACATTTCATATACAAGAGTTCATTTTCAAAGGGCTTCATTTGTACTGCATGTATTCTTTTTGTTTGTTTGTTTGTTTTTATTGTTCATAAAAATCAAGTGCATGTATTCTTGAGGCAGGGAAGAGAGAAAGAAGAAACAAGCATGAGCCTGAATAAAATTTATTTTCCACCAAGTTTATTTAGGAAAGAGCCAGGTAGACTCAGCAATTGCTAGCGTCTGATGGTTGCCTGTTTCCTCTCAATTACAAGGGCATGTTTGAAAATGGCATCATATCTTGTACCTCATTAGAAGAAAATCAGACTGAAAAAATTAGGGGTCCGTGCTCTCCATAAAAAGCATTGCATTGCAACGGGATGGATTTATGTTAAAAACACGATAAAGGGGAAAGGTCCACTCCACCTATTTCAGGGACATAAAGTGAACACAGTGAGCAAAGGCGAAGCTGGCATTGCCCACTGCCATGCTTCTGGAAGCTTGTGGAAGGCACAAGCAAGTAACCCAGCTCATCCCTTGCAAGTCCACATCATGTAAATAAGGTTAGAATCGGAGGTTATAGAAACGCACAGGCCAGCAAAGAGCTATACTCGCCGAGGAGGCACCTCCTGGTGGAAGGGGGTGGAAAGAGCTGCCGAGAGCAGGACAGGCTTCCTGCGCCTCAAATAAACACACCTTTACATTCTCTGACTCACCCCTGATTGCAAGATGCACCCCCAAATAAGAACACTGGGACTTTTAGCAGGTACTGGAAGGTCTGACAATTTACCTCATTCAGACATCTGTTTATAGCCAATGGGCATCTATTTGTGACCAAGCTAATGAATTTTAAAGCTTTTTCCTATAATAATGAGAGCATGAGACTCATGTGAAGA
The DNA here is from genome assembly GCA_029593785.1 of Cabassous unicinctus. Lineage (NCBI taxonomy): Eukaryota > Metazoa > Chordata > Mammalia > Cingulata > Chlamyphoridae > Cabassous > Cabassous unicinctus. The sequence continues at coordinate 5,001 of JAQZBX010049745.1, forward strand.
GAGAGTCAACCATGGTTCCTTCAAGGTTCCCAGTTGCAGAAGAACGACCAGCCACAAAGAAACCTCGGGTTGCACAAAGCTGTGAAAACAAAAAGAAAACTCTTCTCCAAAGCAAGCAGAGAGCTGCAGCCGTCTTCCCAAGAAGCCTCCTTCCTGCTCTATAAAAACCCCCTTTTTATACATCCAGAGAGGCCATGGTAAATGCACAGGTGCTTTCCACAGATACTAAAAGAACAAATACATGCTCTGAAAAAGTCGAATGTGTTTTCCTGGATGGAAAACCTTTTGTCAAAAGTCTGTCATCCCTACCTTTGGAGATTTTCAGAAGTTTGCTGACACTTAGGGTCTTTTTCTTGTCTTTTGAAGCTCTTTCAGGTAATAGGACAATTAGAAAGAATCATAAGACACAAGTGGAAAGCCAAAAGTCTATCGCCTTGTTTCTCAAAAAAGAACCTGAATTGACAAGTTGCTAATTCACCCTCGGTCCTGGAGGTGGGAGAACGCAGCTGTATCAGCTTCGAGGAGGTGGCTTGACATAACGGAGCAGGAAAATCAATTATAAGGAAACAAATAATGAGCTTTCTGTGCAGAAGGTAGATATGTGCACGAGACCAACGGCAAGGCTGAAATGGTGCCGATATCTGCACGTTAGCTACCCGAGTGGCTGGTGGGTGTGTGCTGACCCCGTGTCAGCATTCTCATTCATCCAGTGCTGAATAATGAGGACAATTAGTGCAGCTGGTTATGCTAGGAGTTCCCTGAAGCACTGACAAGCAGGGCTGCACTGGTAGCATCCATGCTGGGCTGGAGGCGAGACTGATGAACTTTGGGGACAGGGCTGGGCAGAATCTGCCACTCCTGGCCTTGGGGACACCAAAGTGCTGGACAACAGTCCCTTCCCCAGATGCCCAGCTTGAATCAATCATGACAATGAATCTATAAGTTTTCTTAGTGGTCCACCCCCTTCCCAGGCAAGCATTGTTTGGAAAACTGAGATTTCTGGAAGAAAATATCCAGCTCGCTTTCTGATAATCAAGATGCAAATGTGTACACATGGGCATTGTTTTCCTGACTCTCAGCCAAACTTACAGTTGTGTTTCCTGTATTTTAAAAAAACAGATGGATTTGTGTTACCCACACAGATAAATCTGCCCAAACAGCTCTGCTTCTTCATTTTTCAACCCTGCTTCAGTGATAAGTGAAACTGGTTCCTCCTTTGTTTAATATTACTTTACGGAAGTTTGTTTCTAAAACTTAGTAAAGTGAATGAATTAGAAGTCATGGTAGCATAGTATTGCAAACACGTGGTGCAAACCTTAACGTGCTGGACAAGTTAGGATTTCCCACAAGCAAAATGATGAGGAAGAGTAAGCATTCCATTGTAGGTATCTGGAAAGTGAATGTCACTGGACCCCTCCCCGCATTGTCCACTCCCACACACTGGACCCTCCACTGTCCAATCCCCTGAGTACCTGGTGCACTTCAATTTATGAGGCTTTGTTATGGAGGAGCCATGGGGCCATCTGCTGTCCACTCCCTCCCACCATCCACTCCCACCCACCATCTGTTCCCATCCACCATCCACTCCCAGCTTCTGTCAACTCCCATGCATCATCTGTTCCCTCCCACCGTCCATTCTCTCCCACCGTCCACTCCCTCCCACCATCCACTGCCTCCCCCCATCCACTCCCACCCACCATCTGTTCCCTCCCACCATCTACTCCCTCCCACCGTCCACTGCCTCCCACCATCCACTCCCACCCACCATCTGTTCCCATCCACCATCCGCTCTCACCCACCATCCACTCCCTCCCACCATCCACTCCCACCCAACGTCCACTCCCTCTCACCGTCCACTCCCATCTACCATCCACTCCCTCCCACCGTCCACTCCCACCCAATGTCCACTCCCTCCCACCGTCCATTCCCTCACACTGTCCATTCCCTCCCACCGTCCACTCCCACCCACTGTCCACTCCAACCCACCATCCACTCCCCTGAGTACCTGGTACACCTCCAATTACGAGGCCTTGTCATGGAGGAGTCATGGGGCCATCAAATAAGTATGATGACCTCTTGAAAACCAACCACCGAAGTCACATTCAAAACCATGTTCCTGCAGAATTAGGCTTTGTGGGAGGAGGGGACCAGCCCCACTCCATGTGTCTTCTCAGTTCCCTCAACACTAAGAAGGAAGCCTCTGAGATAAGGGTTCCAGAAAGCAAGTCCTCTGTCCTCGAATAAAGAACTTGCTCACCTACATCCTTGTACCTGGGAGATGCCCTCTGAATCTTTGGAGTCTCCCCTGATAGGAATGTCTTTGTTATCCCAGGTGAGCCCAGTTAAAGCTATATAGTGTATGCTCTGAGATGACTCAGAGTGGGCTGTCACACCTGGGGGCCAGTCACAGGTGGTTAGAGAGTTGTGGCTTTGACCCACAGTTCACATCTGCCCCACCTCCAGGGAGAGGAGGGGGCTGGTGATTGAGTTCAACCCCAGGTATTGATTCTGTCAACTGTGCTTGTGTAATGAGACCCCATATAAACTAGGGACACTGAAGCTCAAAGCTCAGGTGAACCCTCCCTGATAGGTAACACCTACTGATGTGCCTGGATGGTGGTCTTCCTGACTCCACGGGGAGAGGACACAGAAGCTTCCCTTTTGAGACTCTTTCAGATCCCACCCCTCATGGGTTTCTTATTTGCATCCTTTTGCTATGATAAATCTAATTTTTGAGTCTAGCACTTTGCCGAGTTCTGTGAGTCTTTCTAGTGACTTAGCAAACCCAAAGGGCTGCTGGGGACCCTCAAATTCATAACCAGTTGGCCAGAAGTGTGGGTGGCCCAAAGTTGTAGCATCTGCAGTGAGGCCAGTCTCATGGGGACTGAGCCCTTTCCTGAGGAACCTGAGCTAACTCCCAGCAGGTAGTGTCAGAATTGCATTATGGTTGGTTTCCAAAGTTTGGCAGCCTCCTTCACCTAAGCAGGAAAACACAGCAATGGAGAGGGAGGGGGCTTGGCAAAGGTACGTGCTCGTCTTTCACCCCTGCTTCTCTAAACCCCCAAAGGTTGCACCTGTCCAGGGAAAATGATAACTCAGGAGATGGTGTCTCCCATCAAGATTGAGCATGAGATCCAAGTTAGAGTAAGCCACTGGTTTATTCCAACAACCAGTCAAAACAATACCAAGATGCTTCCTTCTGTTTACCTGGCTCTGGAGAATCCAACAGTGTGGTTAGTTCTTTTCAAAATTAAGCCCTGTAATGTTATGGTAGGGACAGATTTCTGGAATTCTCGTGATTTGAATGGATTCCCATTGAAATGCTTGATCCTGGCAGTTGGATGGAACAAACATGGCGCCTGGAGACAGAATGTCCTTTTTTCACATCTCTATTGGGGGGGGGAGGTTGAATAATCCCCTTCCCAAGATAATTCTATAAATTTAAATGCACACATAGGACACAGAAAATGTTACGATATTGATTACAGTACTATGGCTCCCGAGATTCCGGGATAATTGAGAGAGCAACAGTTGTTTTGTCACAAAGGGCAACACATATTTATATTTATCGATTACCTCTCATGGGCAACCCCTTCTCTTTTCAGCTCGCACATAGAAGGGAATCGCTGTGGAGGCACCTCCTTGCCTCCTGTTATTTTGGGGAAATAAATGAGGATGCCTGAGAAACTGGTTGAGCTATTGCCATCACTGTTTCCAAAATATTCTCAAAGCTGCCATGGATGACACTTGCAATGCAAGCAGTTCTCCAGCACCTGCCTCCTAACACTGTTTTGTCCATACCATCTGCAGGCTTCCGCTGAGAATACATCTTCCCTCTCCACCCACACAGGGCTGCTCAGAAAGCTTCAAAAACAAAACAGAAGGTGGATGGAAGTGATAGGGGAGAATGCAATAAATATCCCTTAGACCCACCAGCACTTTGGGTCTGCCTGGGTGCTATTTTTAAACCTTGAGGCAGACAGCCTCTGCTTGTTTTCTTGCCTGAGTAATTAGCACCATTTCCTTTTTAAATAGAATTAAATACTAGTTTAAATCAGACTGCATTTCCATTATTTAATAAGGCATTTGCTTAAATGAGTTATTAAATAATAACCCATATATTTGGAATTTTCACCTAAATCCTGTCAGATAAATTAATTTATTTCACGATGAGAAAATCAACAAAGTTAAGAAAGGAAAATGTGAACCCGGTGCCCGCAGATTTCCATTAGGACCTGACAGAGCCCCGTGTAACCATCTCATCAAGAAACTAGAAAAATGTGAAAAAGCAAGAATCATGCAGCAACTGTCTAAAAACTCAAGTGTGGCAGAATAATCATCAGTGATTTAGTGTCAAGAAGGAAGAAGTGGGTGAGAACGGTTCCCAGACCTCTGAAAAGGACCCGGTGTTGTGCGGTAGTTTCATTAACCACACAAAGAGGAACATGTTCTGATACTTGTGACAGATGATATGAAAGCAGGAGAGAACATAACCCCTTGGAGATGGACATTAAAATACAGTGTAGCTTGGGGAGAAAAAAATGACTGTAGGCAGGGAAATGAGATCCAGTCTGGACAAATGTGAGCTGGTCAGCAGCCCTGAGCTGTCAGGGGAGGGGTGGCTTCTCCATTGATAGGATGACTTCTGAGCAGAAGTCAACCCATGCCAGCTTCCAGGGATTTGGCCTTTCCAAGGACAAAGGGACTGCAGCTAAACCCAACACCACATTTACAAACAAAGACCTCGATATACAGAGGTTTCCAAAAGAAAAAGGACAAAGAATGCATGGAACTTGTCTTCAGAGAAGTAATGGCACCCAATGGTGTTTACCATTTTATCATGAAGACTGTCCATCCTACTCCCCACTGGTCATTGGCTGAGTTGCAGATTCCCCAACTTGTTCCTTTTAGGAGAGCTGAGAGGGAGAGGAAATGTTCTGTTGGTACAGCCTACAGGTAGATCCTCAAGCTGGAAAACCAGTGACTTCTACTGTTTTCCTGTTCCTGCAGCTGAATATCAAGCCACAGAATCCTCTCTATATGTCAAGAAGGTCTTGTAGCATTGAAGGCAAGTGGGCTACTATTGTTTCATTGTTTGAGGGATTTCCTCATTTTAAATGAACCTAGTGAAATCCCAAAGGTTTCCTTACTGATGAAGAATGGACACCCAAAAGGAATTTCCCTACTTGGGAACAGTTAAGTTGCAGATGACATTGGAGAAATTATTTCTGTGCTAACTGGAAGCCTTTTTTTAATTGTAAAACAGGGTTCTAGACTCCCTCTTCGCCCCCCCCCCCCCACAATATCACCATTTTACCATATTTTCTTCTTAAATTGCCCAAATTAGCATATGGCCAAATGAGAAATGTTCTCGTCATTATAAGATATCTGAATTCTCTTCAGTGTCCTATGATCCTTCTTATATAATTAAATTTGCCCTCATGCTTTCATGTCATGATCCCTAGGGACTGTTGAGCTCTTCATGAATAAGGATTGGGTAATCAAAAAATGAATAAAGGGTGAATGGGTGGATAGATGGAGAGAAGGATGGATGAGTAGATGGATTGATGGATGGGGGATGGATTGGTGGATAAATGGTGGATGGGCAGATGGATATATGGATATATGGATGGATGGATGGATGGATGGACAGGTAGGTGGGTTGATAGGTGAAGAGACAAGCAGATAGATGTGCAAATGGATTGATGGATGGGTGGATGGCTGGATAGATGGATGGATAAATGGTGGGTGGATGGATGATGGATATATGGATGGATGGTTGGGTGGGTGGGTGGATGGATGGACAGTTAGGTGTGGATAGTTGAAGAGACAGATAGATGGATGTGTGGATGGATGGATGGATGGATCGATCGATTGATAAATAGTGTACAAGCAGGATTGTGGGTACATAGAGAAACAGATGAATGGATGGGTGGATGGATAGATGGATGAGTAGGTTGATGGATGGATGGATGGATGGAAGGATGGATGGATGGATGGATGGATGGATGGATGGATGGATGGATGGGTAGATGGATGGATGGGTGGGTGGATGGATGTGTGGGTGGGTGGATGGATGGAAGGATGGAGTGGATGGGTGGATGGATGGATAATAGTGCACAAGCAGGATTGTGGGTACACAGAGAAACAGATGAATGGATTGGTGGATGGATAGATGGATGAATAGGTGGATGGATGGATGGGTGGATGGATGGATGGATGGATGGTGACAGTATCATTTGCTGAACTGGAAAGAACTCTTCAGCATGGCTCCAGAGCAGAGGAAACCATGGATGGGTCCTAGAGCAGCTTGGAAAGGGCAGGAGGGCAGGAGACCACAGGGTGGGAAATGAGAAACAGAGGGAGGGTAAGGGTGAGCTCCTCCCCACCCCAGAGGATGCCAGAGGACCCTGGGCCAGCCTTCTTTGGAACCCAGGCAGCTCCCCTGGGAAAGCTGCATGCTTGGCCCCAATTGTCCTCTCGCCAAACATGGCTTGTCCTCCAGACACGACCTGCTGCCTGCCCCGTGGATCCCACCCCAGAGCAGTGCCACTTTCCAAAACCTTAAACTCATCAGAAAGGTTTCTCTTTAAATGGTTAAACCAAACGAGATGTAATTAAGGTTAATTTGCATGTGCTCTCCGGGTTTATAAATCCATTCCTAGGAAACAACACTAAACAGCAAATGAGAGCTCAAATCAGCCCTTATTGGAATGTGTTTGATTTCACTTTGTAAAGCCCCAAAGATTCGTGTATTGACATTCAACATGGGAGAGAACAAAATAAAGCAGAAATCGCTCTTAGTCCCCCACCTCCCCCAATTTTTGGGGTGTTTACAATTTCCTCATAATTTGTGATGGACAGCTATAATTAACAATAATATGAAACACGTCCTGGACCCTGCACTGGTCACTGCACCTTGACATCACATAAAAGCTATCTGAGCATAGGGGTCAACCAACTCTTTAGGATTATTTCAACGATTTCCTGGAGCACTGTTTTTTTCCAGAAAAAAAATTTAACCCCAAAGACAATACTATAACTTTAATTTCTACTTCAAGGAATGATTTTCACAACAGTATTTATCACCAGTTGCTAGAAACCAGCAGACATTTCTCTGAGATTTTCTACGGAACTAAAGACAATTTTATTCATAATGTGGAATTAAATTTCGCCAAATGTTCAGTTATGGCTTATTCTTTTTTTAATGTCCTTAAGTTTCTGAAGACTTGCAGAATTATTATATTTTCAAAAGTAGTTTTGGAGTTTTAATATATCTAATAACATCAGATCAATAGTGTCAGCGCCACACGGTGTATTAGAGAAAGGAGAAATAACCATTTCATGAGAGTAAGTGAATTTACGGGTGCATGGGCCCTGAGAGCTTGTCTATAACAGGCCAGAAGGTTTTCAGGGAAAGAAAATTAATGTGCTGGATTTTAATGCCTGCAACTTACTTCTATATGGTATAATATAAAAAATATTAACGATTTTAAGGCAACTATTTTGGGAAGCATGTAAATATGTCTATGCACGCAAACTTTTCATGCCAGCATTTTTTAATAAAAGGGAATACTGTTTGATCTGAACTGTGTCTTGTTTTACTTTTATTATAGAGCAGATGGTTCTTATTCAGAGTAGTATATGCAAATATGCTGTTCGCTTTTTCAATAATAAGTGTGTGTGATAGATTAGTGAGGTTTTTTGTTTTCTTTTTCTGACTATAAATCCAAATTCTAATTTTACAGAGATTTTATAACCTGAAGTTACCGTGTATAATTTCTAGAATAATCAAAGTTCTTGGCAAGGGTGATTATTCTAACAAAAGAAAAAAAAGTTTAGAATTAATATAGTGCAACTGTGTGGGTTCTCAAGATTCACTTCTGTTTACATGGTCTCCAAAAATTTTTACTTTTTCTCTTAAGCTAATTACTTGATCTTCCCTTTACACCTGTTTTTTCTCCCAAACAGCTCGTTGTGCACATGGAATCCTGAAAACTCTAGATTGTTTTCTCTCCCTCATTTCCTGTATCCACAGCTAATACACAATAATGCTGGATAAAATATAACAATGAAATAAAAATTGCACAGCTAAGTTTAAAGTTGAAGAGGGAGATTCCATGAAAACGAAACAAAGAGAAAACTTGAAGTCAGAACAGGGAGGAAAAGCGGAACTTGGCAGCTCATAAAATGTCAGAATCGGATTCTGGCTTTAGAGAGTGAGGCAGAATTATGCTACCAGGAGGGCACAAGGAGAAAGCCTGTTTTAAACATTCTCAGCTTGGAGAGACATTATCCTTAATTCTAAGGATGCAGGAAACATGTTGAGACGACTCCTTGCAGCATTGTTAGCATTAGCCAAAAACAATAAAAGGTTAAAAAACTAAAAAAGAATAAAAATAAATGGTCATCTGTAGAAGGACATATAAAGTGTATTATATTTATACAATGTAGTCCTTTCTAGCTGTTAAAATACATGAACTGAATCTACATGTATCAACATAGATAAATCTAGAATAAACATGAGCCAGGAAAGCTAGCTGTTCAGGGGATTTATACATCCAGTGGATACAACATGTATCATTGATGTGAGTTTTTTTCTAACACAGGCAAAGCAATCCTGCATGTTATTTATTGATACATAAATATGCATTAAAAGTATAAAAGAGCCATTGCAAGAACACGCCACCTCAGGAGAGAGGTTGTAACTGGCAGGGAAGGGTCGGTGACACGGTTTCCAAAGGAAATTTCAATCGAGTTTCTGTTTCTTAAAAGAGAGACCCGAACCAAAGTTTCATTCTGAGTGAGAAGTCTGCACACTTTGATTTCATTGCTCTCTCTCTCTGTGGGCCTCTTTGAAATGTCACACAACTGAAAAATACACCTCATTATCAGGTCACAGATTAGGGTGGAAAAGGTGAGGGCTTCAGAGGGTTGGGCATGAATGACCAACTTGGGGAAATTCACTTGATTTTTCTCAGTTTCCTCATCTTTCAGACAAAGGTCAACCCAGATGATCTCTAAGATTCCTTCTGTAGTGGGTTGAATAACATTCCCCCCAAAATTCATGTTCACCCAGGACCTCTGAAAGGTACCTGATTTGCAAAAGGGGTCTTTGTAGACATGATTAACTCAGGGTAGAGATGAGACCATCCTACATTTAACCTCACCCTAAATCCAATGACAAGTGCCAAAATCCTCAAGATTGGGGAATGAACAATGGACTGAAGTAGACATTATTATTCTATTATAGACATTATTTTAGCAATGGAGGAACTTGTATCATTGATATAAAGGCAGTGGCCACCAGAGTTTCTGAGGGGAGAGAGAGGGAAGAATAGGTGCGACATGGGGCATTTTCAGAACATTGGAATTGTCCTGCATGACATTGCAATGATGGATACAAGCCATTATACATTTCATCAAAAGCTATAAAATTATGCGGTGCAAAGTATAAATTGTAATGTAAACTATAGACCATGGTTAGTACAATGTTTCAATATGTGTTCATCAATTGTAACAAATATATCACACTAATGAAAAATGTTAATGGGGGAAAGGAGTGGGGCATATGGGAATCCCATATGTTTTTTATGTAATATTTATATAATCTAAAGCATTTTTAAAAATAAAAAATAATTAAAAATAAAGAAGAGGAGAAAATAGAAATACAGGGAGAAGGTTATGTGATGATGTGGCAGAAATTGGAGTGATGTGGCCCCAAGGCAGGTGATGCCAGGGATCGTTGGGAGCCAGCACAAGCTAGGAAGAAGCATGGATCATGTTCCCTCAGAGCTTCCAGAAGGAACCAACCCTTAGAGCTTCCAGAAGGAACCAACCCTTCACCACCTTGATTTCAGACTTCTGACCTCCAGGAGCATGAGAGAATAAATTTCTGTTCTTCTCATCTGCCCAGTTGTGGTACTATAGCAGAACCAAGAAACCGTACACCTCCCAACAATAAAATCCCAGGAGACTTGAAACCACCCTCAAAAGTGCTTCTTAATTTTGAACAATAAAATGGCTGCACGATTGGAACTGAGCGTCTTCTCTTCGAAGCCACCTTGCCTTTGAGAAATTGGCAAGTCCACAATATCTGTGCATCAATTCTTGGGTGTGCCGTGACGAGGTTTTAGCTGAGCTCCTAGATGACTGAGCTGTCAATGAAGATATGACCTAGAGCTGGTTGAAGGTAACGAATTAACTTCTTCAGATCCAGCAAGGACAGGACTCCTGGGAGTCATGTCATTCTGAGTCCAAGACAAGTGGAGGATCTGAATTAGGTGTGCTCTGATTTGGAGGTTGAGAAGCACACACTATTCTCACCACTTGAGGGGTACAACAACATCTATTGGAGCTCTGCTGGGGCCAGAGAAGGACTTTTTGGTCTATCTCCTTCTTCCTTCTTGGACACAGTCTCCACCAAGCTGGGAAACTAGATGGAGAGTGATAATATGGCATGGAGACAGAGAGCAAACTGGCAGCATTATCTCAAACGACAAGCTGTGCTCAGCACCTAGATGTTCTCTTTTTGGTGAGAGTCTCGTCGCTATAACTGCCTTGCGAGAAGGAGCTAGTGACTGCATTTCATAAATTCCTTATTTGCAATTACATCCATCTTTTCATGTAACCTTGTTGAAGAAAATATCCTATCCTGTTCATTCCAATTGCTCCTCTAATATCTTATGTTGGGGAAACTGTCTTATAAATCTCTCTATGCTAGTCTAATATAAAAATTTGGGGCATGATTTAGACATTGTCTCAAGAGGAGAAGGCTCCACATTTCTCCTTGAGATGCATATTCAGCAGCTCACACAATAAAAGAATTTAAACCTGGGTTTTCAGATGAAACTTTCTAGAGTAGAAGGCTGCTTTTCTGCTGCAAATATTTTAAAGACACCATTTGTAACCTCTTTGGTCTTCATAGTATTAAGAATTATTCTTTCTTTGTCTCCTAAACATGTTTGCTTCTCTTTATTTCAACCCCGAAAGGCTTAGGGAGACGTGTGGATCATCCTACTCTGATATTTTCTTTAGATTTTTGGGTCCAATTTGTCCCCAGTTTCTTCTCTCAAGTTGGGCGTTATTCTTGGATCTTTGTGGTCTTCTCTTTTCATCCCAATATCTGCGTATCGACCATAACTGGTGGAGTCTGCCCTCGGTCTTCCACTCTCCAGGTCCAGAGCTCCTCAAATCCTGCCTTAACCCTCTGCACTGCACACCCAGCCCAGACCCTCTGAGATCAGCCCTCACACCCACCTGTTGGTTGGGTGCCTCCGCTTGGGTGAGAAGGCAGTGGTGCTCTTCATTTTTCCTGCTTGGGTGGACGTTGCTACCCTTTATTGAGCACCTAAGACAAAAGTGTAGAAGACCTGCTAGATCCTTCCTACTTCCTGACTCTGTAACAGTGAACACGTGGGAGCACTTTGTGCCTCATTGTTTGGGACTCAGACTTTCTCATGTGATGTGCAGTGAAAACCATCTGCTCTTCTCCATGTGGACCGGCCCCTTCTCCAGGTGTGCTTGCAGTGTAGACTCTGCAGGTGTCAGGTAACAAATGGCAGCTGAGTTCACCCAAGTTCACCTGAGTGGAACCTGTGATGGCATCACCTGGAGGGCCACCCTCACCCCATGCTTTGTGGAACCTGGGACTCTGAGCTGGCTCTTGGAGGACAGGACAGGGGAGAGCCACAGAAGACTCCAGACCCTTCCCCTAGCCCAGGAAGAAGGGCTCTGCTTTGTTCCCCAATTTTCCCACAGCTTAAAGTATGTTTTACAAATACAGAACCCAGATAGACAGCAAATTTGGTTAACCAGAGATTGAGAAGTTAGAGAAGAGCATCTGATGGTACCCAGATGTTAGCATTTATTAAAGTCTTGCAAGGAAGCCTTTATAACCATCTTATGATGTTTGTGGCACTTATTCTTAACAGTCATAAAAGAGTCATCCTTGTATGGAAAAAGCCCAATTAAGTGAGAAAGTCCGTGATGCTATGTTCTTAGTTAACTGCGCCTCTGGAAGCCCATTGGTTTGGAAAAAGTTCATAACTCAAGATGCCATCATGAAATCTGTGAGCAGCTCCCTCTAACCACAGTGAAAAGCACGTTTGGAGAAACGAGGTGTTATCCATCAGCTTGGGGCCCTGCAGCCCCTGAAGTGGTAGCCCACACCCCAGGCCACTTTGTGATTTTGTCCTGAAATGGGCAGCATTGTCATTATCTACCTGAGCCTACAAACCAACTCTTTACTAAGGCACATGTGTAAAGGTCTTTGTGTGACAAAAGACTGACTCCTAACTATTAGCCTCAGACCTCATGTGAAAATTATAACAGACAAATTCCCTGGCACACCATTTACTGTCTTGGACCTAACCAGTGTAATAGTCAGCTATTGCCGTAAAATGCCGTGTAACAAAACTCCCCCAAACCTAGCAGCCTAAGACAACATTTTTTTTCCCTCTCATAAATCTGTGGGTCAGTTTAGCTGGGCCAAGATGGACTCTAGACCTTGGGCCCCAAAATCCAAACTTGAGGAACAAGGATGGCTGAATTCTGTATCATGCATCTGCTTGCAGCAGCAGCTAACCAGAGCATGTGGTCTGCTGCTCACGGATCCCTCTGGGATAGTAGCTACCTAGGGTACGATCTCGTCACGGTGGTACAGAAGCACAAGATGACAAATCCGACCCCACAAGCACATTTCAAGCTTCTGTTCTTGTTACATCCACTGGCTATGTGACATGGACAACCGCTGATGCCATGCAAAGGTGTTGAATGGTGGCCTCCAAGAGATGTGAGTAAGTGAAAGATCCTGAGATGAGGTCGACCTGGGTTAAATCCAATGGCAGGTGTCTTTGCAAGAGACAGAAGAGGAGAAGTCAACAGACATACAAGAAGAGAAAGTAATGAAAAGATGGAGGCAGAGCTTGGAGAACTACAACCAGAAGCCAAGGAAAGCCTGGATCCACCCCTAGGACCTGGAGGAGGCAAGAAGGAGCCTCCCCTAGAGCAAAGTCGTGCCCACACGCTGATGTCAGACTTCTGGGCTCCAGAACGGTGAGCGAATCGATTTCCACTGTTGCAAGGCGCCGAGCTTTTGGTAATTTGTTCCATCATCCCTAGAATCTCATACCATCCCTAGTACAAGAGATTAAACAATTGGGACCAGTGAGTCAAGCAGCACGATTGCTCGTTATTTCTGCAAAGTGAATCTTTTTAGACCGTTGTTTTAGCATCATTGGTGGTGAAGCTGGTGATGATGGCATTGGGTTGCTATTTCATTGATAAGCATCCCCTCTTCTAGCCACTGACAGGGTCTTCAGCATTCGCTATTGGGGCCAATGTCAGTTAAATAAGTTATCCTCATCTCAAATAATCCCCCAAAAAGCTTTCCTGCTGTAACGATGACCCCACCATGGCCCGGTCTGGGGCACAACGTGTCCGTCTGGAATTATTTTCTGTGAATTTGTCTTGCGTATAAAATAGATACATTTTGATTACAATATGATTACTTTCCATCCAGTGTATTTTCTATTTTTCGTTTTATGGCTTGTCACATAACTGCGATAAGCGCTCTCACTCTGTGGTGTGCTCCCGGTAAACGGCTTTGGAAATTGATTAAATGCCTTGCCTGAGTTTCAATATTTAATCAAGCCCAACAGTCATTTATTACTTTGTATCTTTCAGCCTATAAGAGCCAATCTTAAATACATTGATTAACTGCTAAGCAATAAGTGCTCGTCAATGTTTCAAATTCATGGTTTACATATTTCAGAAAATATATCTGCTTGGGTTACAGTGAAAAATTCTCTCTGCAGGAAAAGGATAGAGGAGAATGCTTCAATGACATTAAGCTAGCATCCTCCTTGCCGGCAAAGCACATATTGCTTTTTACAGAGCAATAAATATTAATGACCTGGAGGTGAATTAGAAAAATAACAACTGAGCGGAATAATAGATTGATGGCAATGGGACATGCAAAGTGTAGCAGACTTTTAGCAACCACCGCCTTCGAACCTCATAGGCTTTGAGAAGCCAGTTGAGATGGGACATCTCAAATCAAGGCTGGGGCCGGGGCTCACGGAATTTGTGGCAACCCTGGATCCCATCCACGAGGTTGTGGGTTTGTAAGGAAATACACTTAATCAAGCGTCCTTTTGCATAGCACCAGCCGAGCCCACTCTACCCATTTTGCAGGGCTTTTGTGTTTATGGAAAGTCGATTTCAGCAATCTGTGGTCAGACGCTGGGTATCCGAGGCTCGGGACACCTGGATGCAACATCGTGCTGTTTCATGCTAAACATAAACGCATAATCGAGCGTCTGTCACGCTGTCTCCCAAGATGCTGCATCGTGCTCAAACCCTGTTGATTTGGGCTTTATGACTGACCAGTGACATCAGCCTGATCTTCCAGGGAAGACGTCAAGGGATGGAGATGGTTTAGGGAAAGGAAACGGGGCAGCCACGTAAACAGCTCCCAGGGATGTTCAGCGTGATGCTCGCATCTGCTTCCGAGCATCCCAGCGGGGCTGCCCGTGAGTCGTCTGTGGGGCCACCGCAGCCCCCCGGGCCAAAGGACCTGTGGTTACCAGCCTTCAGCCTTCACCCAGGGCGCTCTCTGCAAGCAGCGCGCCGCACGTGGAAAGAGTGGGCAAGCCTGTGGCAGAAAACACGAAACTGAAGTATTCCAGGAGGGCTTCTGAAGAGAGGTTAGAGTTTCATGGTTTAGCACAAAAAATATGTGTGGGTTTATGATTATGCACACATATGATCATGTTCATATAGAAATATGCATGTGTGTATTTATACACACGTATACTCATTCATATATAAACATAAAC
>JAQZBX010049746.1:0-19840 GCA_029593785.1 Cabassous unicinctus
AAAAAGACTTAATAAATGGAAGAACATTCCGTGTTCATGGATGGGAAGACTAAATATCATTAATATTCTACAAAACCTGATATACAGATTCAATGCAATCCCGATAAAATTTCCAACAGCCTTTCTTAAAGAAATGGAAAACGCAATTATCAAATTTATTTGGAAGGCTAAGGGGCCCTGAATAGCCAGAAACATCTTAAAAAGGAAGAACAAAGTTGGAGGACTCTGACTTCTGGACTTTATATCATCTTACCTAGCTACAGTGGTAAAAACAGTACGGTACTGGCATAAAGATAGTATAGACTATGTTCTATAGACCAATGAAACTGAATTAATGGTTCAGAAACAAGCCGTCACATCTATGGTCAAGTTATATTTGAAAAGGATGTCAAACCCACCCAGCTGGGGCAGAATAGTCTATTCAACAAATGGTGCTGGGAAAACTGGATATCCATAACCAAAAGAAAGAAAGTGGACCCCTACCTCACACTTTATACCAAAATTAACTCAAACTGGATCAATGACCTAAATATAAAAGCGAGAACCATAAAACTCCTGAAGAAACTGTAGGGAAACATCTTCAAGACTGGGTAGTGGTAGTGCTGGGTAGTGGTTTCTTAAACCTTATACTAAAAGCACAAGGAATGAAAGAAAAAAATGAATAAACTAAACACTTTTGTTTAAGGACTTTGTCAAAAATGTGAAAATGCAACCCACTCAATGGGAGAAAGTTTTTGAAAACCACATATCTGATAAGGGTTTGATTTTAATGCTACATAAAGAGATCAAACAACTCAACAATAAAAGAGCAAACAATCCAATAAAAAAATGGGCAAAAGACTTAAATAGACATTTCTCCCAAAGGGAAATACAAATGGCATAAAAGCACATGAAAAATATTAATATCACTAGCTATTAGGGAAATGAAAATCAAAACTGAAATGAGATATCATCTCACACCTCAAAGAATGGCCATTATTAAAAAACAAACAAACCAGAAAACAAGTGCTAGAAAGGATGTGGAGAAATAGGAACACTCCTTCACTGTTGGTGGGAATGTAGAATGGTGCAGCTTCTGTGGAAGACAGTTTGGCAGTTCTTCGGAAATCTAAATATAAAACTGCGATATAATCCAGCAATCATTCTATTAGGAATATCTGAAAACAGTGACGTGTACAGATATTTGCACACCAATGTTCATGGTAGTATAACTCACAATTAACAAAAGATGGAAAAAACCACAAGTCAATCAACCAATGAATGAATAAACAAGATGTTATATATATATACACACAATGGAATACTATGCTTCTGCAAGAAGAAATGAAATTAGGTCACATGGTAATATGATAACATGGATGAACCTTGAGGACATTATTCTTAGTGAAATAAGAAAGACACAAAAGGACAAATATCATACGGTCTCACTAATATGAATTAAACACGAAGAATAAACACATAGAGTTAAAACTTAGACTACAGGTTATTATGAGATAGGATGAGGACTGAAAGGAGGTACTGATACTTAATATATGCAGAATTTTCAACTAGCTTGACTATAAAAGTGTGGAAATAGAGTTGATGGTAACACACTTAAGTAAGTATAACTAACATGAATGGTTTATAAATAGGATTGTGGTTGAAAGGGGGTAGTCTAGGGATATGAATGTCAATTGCAAGAAAGCTAGAGAATAACCTAGGGGCTGAATAACACAGTTAATCAGTAGGTGGATGAGGACTGAAGTTAATAATACAAGAATGTTCTTCTATAAACTTGAACAAATGTACGTCACTATTTCCAAGCAGTTAGAATGTAGTGATGCATGGGAAAAATACAATTAATGTAACTTATGGACTATACTTAATAGCAATATTGTAAAATTCTCGCATAAGTGTCAAAAAAGGTATTATATCAACGCTAAGAGTCAATAATAGCAGGTATGGGACTTTTTCTTTTGGACTAAGGAAAACTTTAAAAGGTTTCCTGGGGTGATGACTGCACAACTGTGCAATGAAAGTGAGGGCCACTGAGTGTACACTTTGAATAGACTGTACAAGGCATGGGACTGCATAACACAGTGAACCATGTGGTGGAAGTTGGACTATGGTTAACAGCACAAATATGAGAGTGTTCTCTCATGAACTATAAAAAAATGTACAATATTAATACATAGTGTTACTAATATAAGGGTATATGGAAAAAATATACCAAGTGTACACTATGGACTATAGTTAGTGGTAACAGTCTGATCGTGTACTTTCATAATCTGTAACAAATGTTCCAAAACAACGTAAGGTGTTGGTGGAGATGTGAGGTATGGGAATCTGCATATTATGCATGATTGTTTTATAAGCTCAAAAATTCTCTAATAACAAATGAATTTAAAAATGTTATCAAACACTATGACAAGCTTCGGAGAAATCTTTTATGAAAGAAAGAGTCAATCAATGAGGCATATTGCATTGTTCTCTTATTTTAAGAAATTGCCACAGCCACTCCAATCTTCAGCAACCACTGCCTTGATCAGTCAGCGGCCATCATCAATGCAAGACCCTCCACCAGCAAAACAATTTTGACTTGCTGAAGGCCCAGATGATGATTAGCACATTTTGGTAATATGTTTTAATAAAAAGTATGTACATTGTTTTCTTTAGAGATAAGGGTATGGCACACTTAACAGACTACACTATAGTGTAAACATAGTTTTCTATATACTGGGAGAGAAAAACTTTGTACAATTTGTGTTATTGTGCTATTTGTTTTATTGTACTGGTCTGGAACCAAACCCACAGTATCCCTGAGGTGTGCCTCTACCATCATATTTGTTCATGTGGGCTCTTTGAGGTTGGGATATATCTTTTCTTAATTTAGAAAATTCACTCATGGAACCTGGCTTGTAAGTGGAACACAGACTCTATAATCCTTTTCTTATGTGTTTCAGTGCTCAGATGTGTGATCTCACAAGCCTTAAATGTTCCTGCATAACCTCTGCCCCATCCAAAGATCCAACTAATTTTCCAACATAAAGAAGAGGAGAACCTAACATTTAAAGAGGTTGGAAAGACTGCCATCTAAATTTTTACACAGAAACATGATATATCAAACAGCAGTTCAGAGTGGATGAAGGTCCCGGTATTCCAGTCTAGGAAGAAGAGTGACAAAAATGAGAAACTGAGAAAAAATAATTTTCTCTTCCTTTTATTAAATCATAATGGGGGATATGAACTTCTGGAGTAAGGGCCTTGGTGAGTTCATTGTCTTTAAAACAATGACAATAAAGACAAAACAACTAAAATCAACCATTTCAGAATTCTGGAGATTAACCCAAGCCACAGAATGAACTGAAAATCATCTCTCCAACAGAAAGTAATTGGTACTTTCAGAAGTCTTGGCAAGACAACAACTGGTTCTGTGACATTTTTTTTTTAACAAATCAATTTTATTGATACATATTAATAAAGCATAAATACATCCAAAGCGTACAATCAATGGTATTTGGTGTAATCACATATTTGCGCATTCAACACTTCAGTCATTCTTAGACACTTTCATTTTTCCAATAATTATAATAATAAACAAAAAAAACAAACAAAACTCATCACCTCTCAATCTCTCTATGCTTTCCCTTCCATACATAGCCGCTATTTCTTTTCCTTCTCTTCAGTGTATTTGTGTTTATATTTTGTAAAACAGTCTTATTTATACAATACCACCCATATTTGTATTTTATATGCGGTTTCACTGTGTTATACAGCGTACTTTATATTTCATTTATTGTGCCTTTCATTCCCGTAAGATGTGCTATTTTTCTATATATGCCTTCACATTCTTCTTTGTGCTCCTCCAGTTTCTTCTTGATGTCCTTAATCTGTTTAGCCATCTTATTGAATTTATTAAGGAGATTTGTTTGAACATCTATGATTAGTTGTCTCAACTCTTTCAAGTCATCTGGAGGCTTAATTTTTCTTTGACTGGCCGTATCTTCCTGTTTCTTGGTATTGATTGCAATTTTTTGTTGGTATCTTGGCATATGATTTACTAGATGTTTATTGCCCTTTTTCCATTGCTGCTTGTGGAATAGGAGCCGAGGATGCAGTTGGTACTGTAAGCTCTGGAGAGTGAAGCTGCCCATATTGCCCCTGGAACCAATGAAGCTTCTCCCACCTTTTTCCCCTGCCAGATGTAGGGACCAAGCCACAACCGTGGGTAGTAATCCAAGCCATGCAGGCTAAGACCATCTGTAGTTGCCCAGAGAGACTGATGAAGCTCCACATCCCTTCCTCCCCTGCCTGAGGTGGGGATGGAACCGCAATATGGGCTGGAAACTAGCTGTGTGAGTCAAAACTGCCTGCAGTTGCCCAGGTAGACTGATGAAGTACCGGCTTCCTCCTCTCCTGTTAGAGGCATGAATGGAGCCTCTGGTGTGCCCAGCAGTCTAGTCCATGCAGACGGAAAACCAACTGCAGTTGCCCGGAGAGGGTGAGGGAGCACTACCCCTCCTCCTGTTCTGTCAGGGGCAGAGAGAAAGACACGAATGCATCCTGTAATCTAGTTCTTGCTGGCTGAAAGCATCTGCAATTGCCCCCAGAGGGTGAGGGAGCACTGCCCTTCATTTTGCTCTGTCGGGGTGGAGATGGAGTCACAAATGTGTCCAATAATCTAGTTAGTGCAGATTGAAAGTGATGACATTTGCTTGGAGAGGCTTACAATGCCTGCCCTTTCAGGGGCAGGGATGAGTCAGGGATGTCTCCAACAGCGTTGTCTGTGTGGACCCAAAGCACCTGCACCAGCCTTGGTAGCATGGAGTGCTCTACTCATGAATCTTCATTTCAGATGGGCAGTCTCCCTCTTCCATTCTTTCTAGGATGTTGCAGAATGCTATTCTGGTCTCCTAAGCCCCCCAAAGCTCTTGCTGATTACTAACTGCACTGTAGGGCATGCTGATACTTGGATCTCCTTACTCTGCTGCCATCTAGTCCCCTCCTATTTGATAGCATTTTATCCACAAAAGAACTTTTTTCAAATTTGGAGTTAATCCTCTCAAACCTGCCAGTGCTTTATCAATTCATGTAATACACTAAATCCATTGTTATCATTTCAACAATGCTCACAGCATCTTCACCAGGAATAGATTCCATCTCAAGAAACCACTTTTTTTGCTTATCCATAAGAAGCAACTCCTTATCCATGAAAGAGACTGTAGCAACTCAGTTGCATCTTCAGGCTCCATTTCTAATTCTAGTTCTCTTGCTATTTTCACCACATCTGCAGTTACTTCCTCCAAAGCAGTCTTGAACCCTTCAAAGTCATCCATGAGGGTTGGAATGAATTTCTTCAAAACTCCCGCTCATGTTGATATTTTGACCTCATTTCATGAATCATGAATGTTCTTAATGAATCAAGAATTGGTGAATCCTTTCAAGAATGCTTTCAATTTATTTTGTCCAAATCCATAAGAGTAATCACTATCTATGGCAGCTTACAAAACATAGTTCTTAAATAATAATGATACTTGAAAGTCAAAATGCCTCCCTGATTCATGGGCTGCAGAATGGATGTTGTTTTAGCAGGCATGAAAATATCTCCATCAGAGCTGTTGGGTGACCAGTTGCCTTGTCAGTGAGCAGTAATATTTTGAAAGTTATCTTTTTTTTTTCTGGCATAGGTCTCAACAGTGGGCTTAAAATATACAGTAAACCAAGTTGTAAGCAGATGTGCTGTAATCAAGACTTTGCTGTTCCACTATAGACCAGACAGAGAAAATTTACCACCATTCTTAAGGGCCCTAGGATTTTTGGAATGGTAAATGAGCACTGGCTGCAACTTAAAAGTCACCAGTTTCCTGAGCCTCTAAAAAGAGAATTAGTCTCTCCTTTGAAGTTTTGAAGCCAGGCATTGACTTCTCTTCTCTAGGAAGGAGAGTCCTAGATGGCATCTTCTTCCAATATAAGACTGTTTCATCTACACTGAGAATCTGTTGGTTAGTGTGGCCACTTTCATCAATTATCTTAAGCCATATCTTCTGGATAACCTGTTGAAGCTTCTCCATCGGCACTTGCTGCTTCACTTTGCACTTCTATGTTATGGAGACAACTTCCTTCCTTAAACTTCATGGACCAATCTCTGCTAACTTCAAAATTTTCTTTTGTAGCTTCCTCATCTATCTCAGCCTTCATAGAATTGACGAGAGTTAGGAACTTGCTCTGGATTAGGTTTTGGCTTAAGGTAATGATATGGCTTATTTGATCTTCTATCCAGACCATTAAAAATTTCTTCATAACAGCAACAAGGCTTTTTCACTTTTTTAATCATTTGTGTGTTGACTGGAGTAGCACTTTTAATTTCCTTCAAAAACTTTACCTTTGAATTCATATTTGGCTAATTGGCAAAAGGCCTAGTTTTCAGCCCATTTCAGCTTTCCACATGCCTTCCTAACTAAGCTTAATCATTTCCAGCTTTTAATTTAAAGGGAGAGACATGAGACTCCTCCTTTCACTTGAACACTTAAGAGGCCATTGTAGGGTTATTAATTGGCATAATTTTAATATTTTTGCATCTCAGGGAATAGAGAGGTCTGAGGAAAGTGAGAGAGATGGGAGAACAGCTGGTTGATGGAATAGTCAGAACACACACAATTATTGATTGTTTACCCTCATATATGGGCATAGTTCACGTGCCCCAAAACAGTTAAAATAGTAATATCAAAGATCACATATCACCAATCACCATAACAGATGGAATAATAATGAGAATGTTTGAAATACTGTGATAATTATCAAAATATGGCACAGAGACATGAAGTGAGCATAAGCTGTTGGAAAAATGTCACCAATAAACTTGTTCCATGCAGGGTTGCTGCATATCTTCAATTTATAAAAATCACAATATTTGCAAAGGGCAGGAAAGTGAAGTGCAAAAATATGATGTATTAACCAAATAAACAAGTTTCATGGTTTCTTTCTGCTTTTTCATTTCTTATTAATAATATTAATGATGAAAGAATGGTATGTAAGGATGTAAATAAAACATTTCCCCCCAAAGCAGCATATGTTGCACCTCAAATGGCAAATGTCATATCAAAATAAGCTCCATTTTAAAATCACCACTGTTGCAATTTCATGAACATTTGAGGCAAGAAGTTATATGGTATTAGTAATATTGTTTGCATTCTTGCCATTCTCTAAGCTATTATCCTCATTTTTCAAGCTTCTTGAAAAGACTTCAGGGCAAGAGGAAGCAGTGCAAAATTCCCCTTTAGGCATTAAAGTTATTGCAATGAGATTGTGATTTTCTTTCCTTTACTTAAATTATCTTCAGATCTTTCTTTTCCTAAGATGGGAAAATGATGGGTCCAAATGAATCCTATCATATCAGAAAATATTCTCAAGATAGGTGTCCATCTCTAACTCATTTGTGAATAGTAGCTAAGAGTGTTTTGTGCTGCAAAGTAAACTCTAGTCATTAGGTACCAACTAGTCATCAGTTTAGAGTACAATGATCCTATACAATTATCAAATAGTATTATATTTTAGGATCACTCATCAAAAGAGTGCTCCAGAGCCAGGTGATGAAATCTGTAAAGGTGATATCATTGGTACTATTTATAACAAAAGAGCTTGGAGTTGAGTCTAGATAATGACCCTTTCTTGTAAGGGTTTAAAAATTAAGATAATGTTTGAATATACCCCATATCTTCTCTTGCCTTTTTCTGTGAAAGTTTGGTTACAAAAGGTCTCATACTGTTGTCATAGTGGAATCTGTATTATTCATTTCTGTGTATGCTATGTTAAAGAGTTTTAAACTTCTGGATGGCTGGTCTGTTGTATTTATCTAAAGAGTAGCTAGTGTTTGAGCACAATCACCCAGGAAACTACATGATTATTAAAAGCAACTAGTATCCAAGAAAACTGTATGGTTCTCAAAAGAATGTGAGTATAAACCCAAAAGAAGATATGATTGTATATTTTATATAAGAAAATTGTAGCCAGGTATTGAATTCAGATGGAAGTGTGACTAAGGGTGCTCATGGCAATTTCTTTTTACATTTAAAAAAATTTTGTGATAAAATTTCCCATTTTAACCACTTTCATGTGTACAAGTCAGTAACAATAATTAGGTTCACAATTTTGTGCTACCATTACCACCCATTAACAAAACATTTTCATCACCGCAAATAGAAACTCTGTACCAATTAAGCAATCACTCCCCATTTTCCTGCCAACCCCCAGCCTCTAGTAATCCATAATCTACTTTCTGTCTCTGTGAATTTGTATATTCTGGGTATTCCATAAAATGAAATCATACAATATTTGCCCTTTTGTGTCTGGCTTATTCACTCAACATGATATCTTCTAGGTTCATCCATTCTGTTGCATGTATCAGAACTTCATTCCGTTTTACAGATTAATTATATTCCATTGCATGAGTATACCACACACAGCTATTTTAATGATAGTGTCAGTGATGTTAAATTTATGTGTCAACTTGGCTAGGCTATGATACCCAGTTGTTTAGTCAAAGACTAGTTTAGATGCTGCTGTGAAGGTATTTTATAGACGTGATTAACATCAACAATTAGTTGACTTTAAATAAAGATTACCCTCGATGTTGTGATTGGGTCTATTCCAATCAGTTGACGGCCTTAAGAGTAAAAATTGAGGTTTTCTGGAGAAGAAATTCTGTCTTAAGACTGTAACATTAACCACTGCTGAGTTTCCAGCCTGCTGTCATTTCCTACAGATTTCAGATTTGTCAGTCCCCACAACTGTCTGAGCCAATTCATATATATATGATATATATATCATAAATATATATCCTACTAATATCTCATATATATATATATATCCTACTAATTATGTTTCTTTGGAGAATCCTAATTGACACAGGGTCTATAGAGATATAAATTTTAAAAAGTTGTGTCTCAATATGCTAAAACCATGAAACAGCAAAGTAGAAAGATAAAGAAAAAAGCAAGGAGGAAAGTATGACCATATTTTCCTTTACTATCTGGATCCTGTTTTGTGGGTTTAGGATGCAGTTATCTACTTCATGCCACTGTCCACTTGATCTGAAAGGTCTTGAGTAAAATATTGCTTTTTGAATATTTCTAAGAATCCTTCACTTGCAACCACTGGTTGGGAAATTTTTTCCAGAAAGATGAGGGTAGTATGTCTCTTTAAGTGAGAACCAACATCTAGAAATTTTAGTGCTCTGCCACCTGTAAATAGTACTGACAATTGGAAAATATGCTTATTGAAATTTCTTCACTTAAGCAACTTTGAAAATTCTAAAAATTGAGCTGGTTTTCTATTCACCTAATTTTAGACGTTTACTCTTTGCACTTAGTTGCCTGAAGGATATTTAACCAGACCTTCTCAGTTTTGCTTACTGGAATAAGATAATGTCTCATAACAAAACCAGACAGAATGGTGTAAAAATCTGTAACTTGTCTCAGAGACAAAAAGTTTGATATCCTTGAGTGGATGTCTGAGAAAGGAACCATGAAGGCCTTGCACCTGCACAACTATATCTAAACTGTGGTTTATTAGCCACTGAAATCAAGGACAAGTTGGATGTGCTTGAAACAGACAACTAAGAAATTGCACGTACCCTTCTCATAAGAACCCTGGCATCACTTTTTTTTTTTTTTTTACTTGTTTTCCTTCTTAACTACCCCTTTTCTTCCCCCATCCCCATCCCCACCCCCACCCCAATAAAAAACCCTAGCTCCCATTTTCACTTTGAACTGGTTTTAGGTAGATTCCACAAATTTAAGACAAAATATTTTGCATTAAGTTCCTAGCTTACGCATTCACAAAAAACACCTTCTCACTAAGAGTCACGTTTGTCCTTTATGGCACCGGATCAGAAAGGCCTGTCTATTGGAAATAGCCAATCTTATG
The DNA here is from genome assembly GCA_029593785.1 of Cabassous unicinctus. Lineage (NCBI taxonomy): Eukaryota > Metazoa > Chordata > Mammalia > Cingulata > Chlamyphoridae > Cabassous > Cabassous unicinctus. The sequence goes on from JAQZBX010049746.1 coordinate 9,904, forward strand.
GTAACAGTGCCAAAAAAGTTCTTTTCCTTGGGGTGTGAGGGTTGTCACTCAATGGTGGTTGTATAACTGAGAAAATGACGTCCATACCTTGAGATAATAATTCTAGGTTTATTGCCTAGGTCCCTTGTAGTATTTGGCGATTCCTGCTTGCAAAGGCTAGAATTCAAAATTTGAGATAACTTCCTTAAGACACATGGGTTCACCTGTCATATACTCATAATGTTACAGATGGTAAACTCCGGAAGGAACAGATCTCTTCCTTTTTAAAGCCAATGGCAAGACTTAGAACATGAGAATTCAAGAGTCTCTGGTAGTTGTGGAGCAAGCAATTTCGTTCTTACTATACAACTTCTTTCTCTTTGTGAGCTTTTATTTCTTATTGCACAACTTTTGCTTTCCAGTTTTTGCCATACTGCACCTCTTTTCCCTATTCAAGTTCAATCAGAGTCAGAATTCCCATTTTACAATGTCCTAGGGAAGCTTTTTCCAAAGTAATTTTTCAGAACTAGTTAATTGGGGGCAGATTACAAAAAATAAATATATTCATTAGCCATTGAGCTCAACAAAGTTACACAAGCTAATTCTCTCCAGGATTTTTCAGGAAGTAAAATATTCTAAATTTCATGATGATTATCCAGGAAATGAGAGCAAAAGTGTTTCCAAAACATACTTTATCATGAAATATTTTATTTCATGGAGAATCCTAGGGGACTTACAGTGCATAGGAAAAGGAAGAGAAAACAGTTCTAGGGTTTGATCTACTATACTCTGTCCTGAACCTACCCATCATCATTTAGGTTGGTTAAAGACCTCCATGAAGACCTATCAGATTATTCTAGTCCACATTGACCTCTCCCTCCTCTGAATTCATCTTCCCAATATTGCTTAATCCATTCATTACCTTGTAATATTCTTGAATTCATTCATGTGAATAAGCCTTTCTTCACTCTTTGCAAGATTCTTGAGGTAAGAGACTATCTTGTATTAAGAAGGCTCACAGATACATAAGTTTGACAAAGCATTCCGCCTCTGTTCCTTTTATCTTCTAAATTCTTGTATCTGTTACAGGCTCTCCATATTTCTTTTTCTAACCTACACCCTTCCATTTCCATAAATTCAAATTTATTTATTCTTTAAGGTCCAGTGGAAATGTATTTTGGACACAAAACCCCTCCCATCCCCAGAATCCCCAATCAGATAATATCTTCTATCTCTGAAATGTCATGGCACTTGTTTTTTTCTTAGACACTCTGATATTATCTTGAATATTTGGCTGGTCAGGCAAACAGAAATCCTCTTTGAATATACTTGGAACATGTAACAAGAGGAAACAGTTTGGCTAACTGCTGTTATTTTGCTTTGCTGAATGTGGTATGAGGGCTGTGGGCAAACTTTATCTGGAATAGAGTGAATTTTTGAGGATCTGTGCAAGAGATTGTGTACGGGTAAGGGAGGAAACCTGGGAGAGAGGGCAAGTGACTAATTTGGAAGTTTACGTTGGCCTACAAAAATATGCTATGTAACATTTCCCTCCTCAGGAAAATTTGAATAAAATCCACACTAATCACTATTGCCTTTGCAATTTGATGTGGGATAGAAGGGATATACAAAACTGCTGAGTCAATCCCTAAAGTCAGCATAGGGTAAAACATGAGCTGCCAGTCATGTTGAAATTATATGAAATTATTTATCATTTACATTTAAATGTAAACTACTGGAAGAAAAATTTCAAATCTAAAGAAATATTGGATTCTTCATAGCTTTAGCATGTTGTTTTGGAGGTAATACAATACCTAACATTTATTGAGTGCTGGTAATGTGCTAGGTACTATTCTAAATATATTATACGGATTAGCTCATTTAATTCTGAGAGTAGAGATGATATTTTGCTATTTTACAGAATAGGAACCTGAGGCCATGAATCACCCAAAGCTACATATCTAGTCAGGAAGTGGCAGAGGAGGGGTATATATCCAGGCAACTTGACACCAGAGACTATTCACCTCACCACTAAGTCATACTGAGCCCAATAAAGGGTCAGCAGTTGTTAGATGAATGAGATGAACAAATACTTTGTGCTCTGTAAAGACCTGTTAATGAGTATATTCAGGATTACTTTTTATCTTTTCAGGTAACATTATAGAGAAAAAAATGATCTTCCTCTCCAAATAATTTCATGTCAGAGACAGACTTGTGTTGTAAAGTCCCTAATCAGGGTCCTGACATGTATCTTTTGTGCTGGAGTTTTGAACTCAGTCTCAGCAAATTGACCACATTACACACAAATTGTCATCAACACGAGGCTATAACAAACAGTGAGGGCTAGGTGATGATTAAGTGTCCAGCCTAAATTATTAGACTGGAGGAAATCGAACAATTCAGGAATAGTGGCAGTACCAGCTTGGATGTTAGTACTAATTTGACTGTGTGATGCACTGGCAGAACAGTGGATGGTAAAACCCTGAGGTACATATGAGAGGTTTAAATTACCACCTTTTTTTTTTTTTGGTTGTCGCTCATTTAAATATCTCTGAGAAATAAAGCATCAGAGCAGAATGTAATCAACAGACAAAATAAGTTCAAGAATGTGCTTAACTAAATAGAAAATAAATTAAAACAATTGACAGGAAATAAAATAAAATTTGGTTTTGGTGTGCAGGAACAAAATTACTTAAAAAAAATATAGTTTAGTTGGAATCAAAGGCCTGTTGCTGTTTTCCATGATTGGATTATCTAGTCAATAAAAAAACATTAGAAAAAGAAAACAGGAAATACAGTATCTTATTTGGGCTGACGTTGGTTTGCTTAAAGGTGAAAATATAAGTTACTAACAAGAAAAATGCAGGGAAAAAAGCAAGTCCTAAGATTGTGGAATCATAATCATAGAATATAAGAATAGAATCAAATAAAAGTTAGAACTTATCCAGTTCTACCTCCTAGTTTTACAGCTCTCAGTCTCTGTCCTAATATTTTTTCCCAGACTTCCACACTCAATGTTTCATATCAAAATGGATACTTTTTATTTTCTTGATGTAAGGCCAAACTAGTTAGAAATTTCAAAGCAAGTTTTCCATAAAATTTAGAGACATAAATTCAGAGAAGTGGCTGTTTTTAGACAATTCAAAACTGAGCCAAATAAGAAAATAGCTGGCAGGATATGTTATTAATTATTGACCACAAGGAATTTTTTCTTCAACTTCCTGAAAATGAGTTGAACAGTAAAGTCTTACTAAGCATTGACTCATTCAATATAATATGCAATACTGAGGAGGCAAATAGAGAAGCTGGAGATATTAGGACAATGACATTAATAATCATCCTTAACCGCAAAAAACCTCCAGAGGGATTAGACTTCCAGAGCAATCCTCTTCACCCTGAAGCCCTGCCTTGCTGAGGGGAAGAAGAGAACAGTGGGAGCTAATTAGTCTCTTTACAACCACATGCTTGTGGCTGCTTAAATCCCTTGCAAAAGGCAGGCAGTTCTTGCCCGGAGATCAAGATCCTGCAGGTTGAAGTACTGGGTGAAAACAGTTACTTGTTCCTGGTCTTGCATATTCTGCTTCCTTCTACCCAATCAGATCACAAGACTTTTTTCTGTCTGTATTCTGAAACTGTGGTCTCCCACATGGCTCACAAACCTGGAGATTGATTCCTGGCCTATTATCATATTTACATTCTCTGTACTGTTTGGATCCACGATAACTAAACTCAGCTTGCCAGGTGAAAAAAATTTGTCCTTGCCTGAAAACCTGGCTTTCCCTGACTTGAGGCTACACAAAAACTGTCACAGTCATTGTTTTTGAACAAATGGTAAAACTGTCACCTCAGCCTCACTGATGACAAGAGGACCCCTGTAGAGATCAATTAACGACAGCAACACTTCAGATAAGTATTAGCAGACAGGCAGGACCCTTGACGTGCTCCATGACAAGCCACCTTCTTTGATGCATATTAAAAACACGTTATTTCTGGGTGCCAGCCCCAACCTACTGAATACAAATATGTACATAGCCAGCTTGTTGGAATTCATGGATAAATGGTATTTCACATTTGTATCCTAACTAAAAGTAGGACACTGAAGATTATGAGGTAACAATTGGTGGAAAAAGTACTTTATATGAATTGAAGTAATTAAATAAATGCCTAGGGAAGCATAAAATAATGTCTTCCAGGTGCACAGGCAGTACTTTATCACATCTAAATATATCATTTTATCAAAACAGAGAATGTATATCTTGAAAGAGTAGCAAGCATTAAAATGGCATACTTATGTTACTGATGAAGCATTACTAATTACTTAGCATTCTAATCTACGTGATCAAGTGGTTAGAATGCAATGAAGGATGCAAAAATGATGTCTAAGTATGGTTTTTCAGCTTTTCAGGCTTCCTCAGTTCAAGGTTGAATATGAAGCTGAAACTGGATCTCAGATTTTGGCTAAAAACATGTGGCGCTCTCCTAATAATTTATTGCTTCCCTTGTATCAGTGCTAGATATATTATAGTGAAATAGACCCAAGTCCTTGCCCACAGGGGAAGAACATGAATGAAAAATGAATTAACCATCAAATAAGTAATTATAGGTTGTGATAAGGGATAAAAAATAAACAAATGGAGTGATAGAATAGAAAATAATCTTGGTGGAGAAACATATTTTGGATTGAGAAGGGATAAGGGAAAACCCTTTGAAGAAAGAGAAAGCCAGAAACCTGAAGAAAAAGAAACCAGCTAGCATTATGGAAATGAGGCCACAAACTATGAATTTTTTGAAAAATGAGTTCTGCCATTTAGGAAAATATCCACATGCAGAAAGCAGTGAGGCGTCCATCAGCCAGAAGCTGAGTGACTTCCCCTCAATTCTTTACACATCTATTTTATGTGTTCTTTTGTATCCATGGGTAGAAATCAAGATCCAACCACCCCCCCTCAACTTTTCCAGATATTGTTTTGAAACAACAGGATAAGGAGGCTCTCCTAATCACAAGTAAATAAGCATCTAGTATAATTTGAACAAATGTTTACATTCTGAAATCAGAACAGTAAGTGTAAACAAGGTAATATATGAATTTTAAGAGAGATTTAAATATGCATTATCAAAACCAAGGGGAGTCACTCTAAAGTTATTACGTCTGAATGGAGATGCAGATAAACATTTGCAATAATGAGCAAGGGATGCTCATTATTAATTCATACTGTTTAACTTTTAGAATACCTGACATGCAGGATTTTTTAAAATTAGGGAGTGGGCATGCTAACAACTTCATTCCCAAGATCCCAGGGATGTATAAATCCGTACATTTTCAACTATATATTTACTAGGCTTTAAGTATACATTGTGAAAACTATATGTAAAACTCGTGGGGACAGTGTGAAAGGAGACTAAGGAGACAACTGTGAATAATGTAAGGCTCTTTGCCTTCTATTATTAGTATTAGCCTAATAATTTCTGAATTTTACTTTTACTGCTGTTATTTTTCCTGTGTTCCATGTAGCTCTTGGAAAGTTTGGTGTGGTGTTTGTTCACTCAGTCTTAGAGTGTACATTTTATCTTCTAGGATAGCACTTCCATATGGCATTTAAAACTAGAGGTTCACGTTTAGAATTTGGGGGTTTTCAATGATTTCTAAAATATGTAGCAAAACAAATCTCAAATCTCTTGTGTTTTGTTGCCATACAAGTGTGTAGTACATGAAAAAGAATGGGATGTGTGCATCCAGGAAAATGACCAAGAGAATGTCACCATGTGAAGAGTTAGGAAAGAAAGTTGAGAGCGTAGGGGAAAACATAAATTTATAGAGACCCTGAAGCAAGAAAGAATTTGGCATATTTAAGAAAAAGAAAGACCAGTGTTACTGGAGTAAAGTCAGGGAGATTGAGGGTGGCAAGAGATGGGGCAGAAGAGGTAAGTATGTTGCATGCCATACAGGGCCATGGAAAGTGCAATGGAAAGCCATGGTCTGATTTACACATTACAAGGTTACTCTGAATGCTGTTTGTGGACTGGATTAAAGGCAGGCAAGAGCAGAAAGAGGGAGACTATTAGTATTTTTATCTCCCCAAACCACAACCTCCCACTTAAAAATGGAGCAAACTAGAGTAGCAAACCAAAAACAAACAAACAAAAATTGGCAACAGAAAGCCACCTAAGTGACAGACAAACTAATTAACAAGATACGTGACAATATATCTCCCCAATATGGGATTCCCAAAATATGAGCAGATGAGGGACAAACCACTGCTTGGTCCAGAATCACCACATCTTCAGCAGTTTCTCTTCCTCTTTTTCTTCCATAGGTCGCCTTGGTAAATATCATAGCTAAGTCAGATACCACTAAGCCCACAGAATAAACAAGACCCAGACAATGTAAGGTCTGCAGATGACCTCTCCACAGGATGATGTTTGAATATGTCCTAAAATGCATCCAGAAGTCCACCCACTGAGAAGATTGACTGGAACCAAATATATCCAGACAGGGCAGCCCATTATCCCTTCTCTACGAGTCAGAAGGACAAATGAAGTGGATCATTCCTTTAATGGCTTATTTGGCGTCAGCTGTCTGATTTGAAAACTCATATCCTAAAGGTCTGGAAGAATGAATAGAGAGGGTCCGGCCCTCGAAAAATGTCAAGTAAAGGAAGGTGTCAAAGGAAGAGGGACACTTTCAGGAATGTAATGAAAGAGGAGGGAAATTTTACTTTTCTTTCCATTTTCCTTCCTTTCTAGGTTATCTCCCCATAAGAACTTCCTATGGCATGTCAGGCAGGTTCTCGGAGGCTGGATGGAATTCACAGAAAACCTTGAACGTTGACAGCTGAAAACGGCTGGCGCCATTCTGTCCCGAGGCTGCTTGTCATGACACCTTTACCCCTTGATCTTTGTTTAAAGACCAACCTTGCACACATACACATTCTGTTCTTTATAAACATGTTATAATCAATGTTCTGATAAACAATGCACAATGTATTCACAATTGAACCATAAAGGATTAAAGAGTAACCCTGAGATTGTTTAGAGATAGATCACTAAATCATATGGAACGAAATAAAAAAGAAACTCAGCAAAAAACAAAGGACACTTGCTTTAGCACCCAAAGGGGGGTCTGTTTTCCTTCCATGCGCCTTTATCTTGCAGGACAAGACAGAATCCCACTCGTGAATTTCCACAAGTGGCGCTCAAACAGGGACCTGACGCAGCAGTGAGGACAAGGAGCATCTTGACTGGTCTCATTCCTGTTAAGGGGAAGCAGGACATTTCATGTCCATGACTCACTGTACTTTCTAAATAATGGGAACTCAGCTTTCTAAGGAACAATCGAAATTTCTTAAAGTATTGCTTCAGCTTCTTAAGGCTTCAGGAACTAAAGTTGAGGAGGAAAAATTATTTTCTTTGATTGATGCTCTATTTAGGTATTATTCTTAGTTCCCCAAAGAGGGAAGCTTAGATCTTAAGGATTGGAAACGGGTAAGAGAAAAGTTAAAGTATCACGAAGCAGGTGGCTCTGTAACACTTGATCATTTAGCCCTGTGGGGTTTGATTAACGTGGCTTTAGAACCTATTCAGATTGACTCTGATTTTGATCCACCTCCTTCTACAACCCTTCCTATAGCTCTGGACATACTGCCTTCAACAGCTCCTAAAGCTTATGTAGTCAGCTAAGAAATTATGAAACTGAAACTGATCATAATTTCATCCCTCAGATGCAACGGTGTTTATAAGAAGGATTAAAAGAGGGTGATTTTGCTGCTTCCTTATCCCCTGTTGTTTTAAATCCTCAACAACAGCCGGTTCATGAGTCTCTCACCTTTAAGGAATTAAAGCGTAGCATAAAAGATCATGGTATGCACTCCTCTTATACCGAAGGATTACTGGGGGCATTAGCCACAACTTATGCCATGATCCCTGCTGATTGGAAAATTTTAGTACGGAGTTTAACCACCCCTGCTCAATATAGCATTTGGTTAACAGAATATCGAGAGAGAGCAGAGCAACATCATATTAGTAACATTAATCAACAAAAACCAGTAACCCTTGAAGCCCTCCTGGGCATTAGGCAATTTACTAATCCCCAAATAGAGGCTCAAGCCCATCAACGATTATTTACTCAGTGCTCTGAATTGGCTCACAGAGCCTGGAAGTCCGTCCCTGAAGGAAAAACTCCTCAAAAATCCTTTGCATCTATCTGGCAGGGTGCACATGAACCATATATGGATTTTATTGATGGACTTAAAGAAGCTATAGATAACAACCAGGCCACCGAAACACTGCTAATGCAGCTGGCCTATGAAAATGCTAATGTAGATTGTCAACAAGTTATTCTACCTGTTAAATATACGGCTATCACTATTGGAGACTTTTTAAAAGCCTGTCAGAATGTTGGTACTGAAACTCACAAAGCAAAAGTTTTAGCTGCCATTATGACTTTTAATGCCACTTGTTTTAAATGTGGAAAAAAGGGGCATCTACAAAAAAATTGTACCTCTCCTTCTGGAGGACCAGGGCAGTCCCCTAATCAAATATGCCCTCGCTATAAGAAAGGCAAACATTGGGCAAACCAATGTAAGTCTCGCTTTGATGATCAAGGACACCCTTTGTCGGGAAACTTCAAGAGGAGCGGCCAGCGCTCCAAAAACATTCCGGAACAAACCACAAGCCTTTTGGGAAATGCCCGACTTACAGTCACTGACCTTAAAGCAGCCACCACAGGCAGTGCAGGGCTCGACCTATGCGTTACCCCAGAAATAACTCTTACGGAGCAAAATAAAATAGAACTAGCTCCTACTGGGGTTTTGGAGTCCTCTCCCCGACAACACTTTTGGCCTCCTCCTGGGACATTCCAGTATTACCCGCTCAGGGGTTGTTGTTCACCCAGGAGTTATTCATGATGATTATGCTGGAGAAATTCAAATTATGCTCATCTCTCCCTCATTCCAAGTTATACCTAAGGGACAGAAAATAGCTCAGCTATTACTCTTACCTCAACCCAAATTAACATCTGCTACAAAACTATGGCAAGGAAGTTTTGGCAGCACTAACTCTCAGCAGTTTTGGACCCACTCTTTACAAAGTCATAAACCTATGTTATCTATTTCTATTAATGGAAAAATTTTTTACTGGATTGGTAGACAATGGAGCTGATGTCTCAGTAATTTCTGAAGATTCTTGGCCATCTTCTTGGCATAAGGAATCTTGTCCTTTTCCTTTGCAAGGCATAGGTTGATACACTACCACCCACCAAAGTTCCTCTCCGTTAGAGAAGGCCAGGAAGGACAATTCCAACCTTATATTGTCCCTGTATCTATCAACTTATGGGGGTGAGACCTTCTCTCACAATGGGATGCTCAGGTTATCATTCACATTTTTAGGAATGGCCACTGGCAGATTAACTCCTCTGCCCTTAACCTGGACTTCTAATAAACCAGTTTGGGTTGACCAGTGGCCCTTATCAGAGGAGAAACTCCATCATGCTCATCTTTTAGTTCAAGAACAATTGTCCAATGGTAGATTTGAAATTTCTCATAGTCCATGGAATACCCCTATATTTGTTATTCCTAAAAAGTCTGGAAAATGGAGACTTATACATGATCTCTGACAAATTAATAAAATAATCTAACCTATGGGAGCCCTACAACCTGGCATCCCTAATCCTGCCATGCTCCCTAAAAAATGACCTCTTATTGTTATAAATTTAAAAGATTGCTTTTTCACCATAGCTTTAGCTGCACAAGATAAGCCTCAATTTGCTTTTTCCCTTCCTTCTATTAATTATAATACTCCAATGCAGCACTATCAATGGACAGTCCTCCCACAGGGGATGATTAATAACCCCACAATTTGTCAGTACCTTATTCACCAAACCTTGCAACCAATTCTAAATAAATATCACAAAATTATCTTATATTATTACATGGATGATATCCTTCTCTTAGCCCCTACAGAG
>JAQZBX010049747.1:0-19842 GCA_029593785.1 Cabassous unicinctus
AAAGTGATACATATACTTCAGTTTGGCTCACTCTATATCCATGCCAAGCTCCTTATAAACATGATTTTTATTACTGTAGAGACTGCAAACCCAAGCTCTGTATTTCTGGAGCTCCTGGCAGCTAAGATTCCACTTGGATCCATCTAGCTGGTTGCCACTCATACAATATTTGCCCTTTTGTGTCTAACTTATTTTACGTAAGGTTTGCAAGGTTCATCACATGATATTGCATGAGATAGTACTTCATTCTTTCCTAAAGCTGAATAAATTCTATCATATGTATCTATATTTTGTTTATCCATTCATCTGTTGATGAACACTGAGTACTACCATCTTTTGGCAATTGGGAGTAACACTGCTATGAACAGTGTGCATGTATCTGATCGTGTCATGGCTCTCAGTTCATCTGGGTATATATCTAGTAATACCATAGCCATGTCACATGGCAAATCTATATTTAACTTCCTTAGGAACTGCCAAACAGTCTTCCACAGTGGCTGTACCATTCTACATTCCCGCCCACAGAAAATAAGCTTTCCTATCTCTCCACATCCTCTCCAACACTTGCAGCTTTCTGCCTTTCTAATAGTGGTCATTTTAATAGGTGTGAAATGATATCTCATTGTAGTTTTGATTTGTGTTTCTCTACTTGCTAGTGATGCTGAACATTTCTCATGTGTTTTTTTTTTTTTTTTTTTTTTTTTTTTGACATTTGTATTTCTTTGGACAAATGTTTTTTCAAGTCTTTGGCTCATTTTTTAATCAGGTCATTTTTATTGTTGAATTGTAGGATCTCTTTATATAACAGAGATATTAATCCTTTATCAGATATGTGATTTCCAAATATTTTTCCCATTGAACCAACTGCCTTTTCACCCTCTTGACAACAACCTTTGAGGTACAAAAGTGTTTAATTTTGAGGAAGTCCCCTTTATTTACTTTTTCTCTCATTGCTCATACTTTGGGTACAAGGTTTAAGAAATCCCCACATACCACAAGATCTTTTTTACTTTTGCATTATTTTTTAATTTTTTATTTCAACTTCAAAAAATAACAAACAGCAGCTTAAATTATGAAAGCATTAGTCTAAAAAATTCTGTCCAGGCACATTTATCTATTTTAATCCTAAAAAGAGTGGTAACTCCAGTGTTCAGAAAGATACATAAATGAGCACAGATTGGTTAAATGACATGACCACGGTCTCCTTGTTTATGAAGAAAATGAAGGAAAAAAAGTGCTTACTAATATTCATATAATAAAACTAAACCCCGTATTTTTACTTTTAGCTTTGATGTATTTGCCTTCTTTGCCTTTGCTACAGAAATACTACAATGTTACTGTTAGCATAATGGAATTTAGCTGGAAATCAATAATAATGGGAAAGGGGAATATTCACAAATGTGTGGAGGCTAAACAACTCCTAAACAATCAGTGGTTCAAAGAAGAAATTGTTAGGGAAATTAGTAAATATATCTAGGTGAATTAAAACAAGAACACCACTTACCAAAACATGAGATACAGCAAAGGCATTATAGCCCTAAACACCTACATTTAAAAAGAAAAAAGCTGAAATCAGAGACCTAACTGAACCCCTGGAGGAACTAGAAAAAGATCAGCAAGCCAATCCTAAAGCAAGCATAAAGAAAAAGGTAATGGATGAGAGTAGGAATAAATGAAATTGAGAACAAAAAATAGAGAAACATCAATGAAATCAAAAGCTGCTTTCTTTTTTCAGGATCAAGAAAACTTACAACCCTTTAGCTAAAATAACAGAAGATGCAAATAAAGTCTCGTGTGGTAGATTTTTTAATGCAACAGATACTTGTGTGGTCTGGGAACCACGGTGGAAGCATAGCAGCTCCCTTAGGTCATTTTAGTAATGTGTTTCTAGATCTGTCCTTAGAGTGCACCCTGGAGTCTGCTCTTGTAGGTTGACTGATGGTTTGATTCAAGCTGTGATTTGAATTGTACATAGCAAATGTGCTCAAAGGAATGTAGGAATAACACAGAGTGAGGGTTCAAGGAGTGGAATTGCATGGTACAGCCTTTCCCGTTGGAACCCCTGGGTTCAATCCCCAGGACCTCCTAAAAACTAAAAATTTCAGAAACTCATTGGGGAGTGGGTGTAGCTCAGTGGTTGAGCACCTGCTTCCCATGTATGAGGTCCTGGGTTCAAATCCCAGTACCCCCTTAAAAAAAAAAAAAGAAATGGAAGTTGAGTGGTTTTAATGGGTGTGCAAAACCCTCTTGTATAGCACACAAGTGTGCAAGAATGATTGGTGAATGGAACAGCTGGATGTCAAGGAGTCAATATAGTTTGGGTATTCGAGGATGTGCTATTTAATTGCAACCACAGTGGTGGGGAAAGGAAAGGAGTAATAGTCAAGTGGCAGAGAGTGAGTGTGAAATGAGTAGAATTAAGGAAATGGTTATGCTACAGATTTAATTGAATAGCATAGAGTTGAGTAACACAATGGGTTGAATGAGTGAAAGAATAGAAAAGGGTGTGCAAGGATTGAAATTTCATAGTACACTTGTATTCAAGGAGTGACAGAGGAATAGAACAGTGGGTGTGTACAGAGCATTTGTAGAAAGCACAGCAAGTGTGCATGGAGGATAGTACAGTGTCACAGTGGATGTGCAAGGAATGAAGGGATTAACAGATTTGCTGTGTAGAAGTAGCATGCAGGACACTAGGTGTGCAAGGAAATTGACACTGAATAATGGAGAGATCATTGACTAGCACAGATTGGTACACAGGGAGTGGAGGTAGATGGCATAGCTTAGCTGTGCAGTGTTCAGTAAATTTAAGTCACATGGTTTGTAAAGAATGTGTAATAAGTTGAGGAGCATATATTGGGCTTGCCATGAGTGATGGTATAATAACTCAGGGTAAGTTTTAAGGAATGATTATTGAACATAAGAGATATGTTAAATAGAGTGCACTTTGGATGGTTTGTAAGGAGTGGATGTTTAGTCCTAAACAGTGAGTGTGAGGGGAGTTATAATCTAATAGAACAGAGTGAATGTTCAAGCAGTACAAATGGATGGCAGACCGTGGTTGTGCAATGATGTAAGTTGAACAACTAAGTGAAAGTTTGTAGTGATTGGAAGTTCAGCAGTTCACAAAGGATTTCCAATTTTATATATAGAATAATGAAGTGGGCATGTAATTTTGGCAGGTGAATAGAGCAGTTGGGTGTGCAAGAATTCATATTTGGATGATTCAAAATGTGTGTTCAAGGAGATACTAAATTGCAAAAGGTGATATCATTGATGTTCATAGAATGGATATAATGGTAACAGTATGGCTGTGCAACAGTTTAAATTGAATAGCACAGAGAAGTGCATGAAACAAAAGTTGGATGGATCTCAATGTGTATATGGCAGTTATGTGTTGATTAGAATACAGTAGGTATGAAAGGAATGATAAGTAGCACATGGTGGATATACAAGGAGTGATACTTGAATGTCAGAGTGCAAGAATGTGTGAGCAAGCTATGGGTGTTGAACTAAAAAGGGAGAGTGGATCAAGTGATAGTTGAATGTACAGAGTAGGTAAAGGAGTGGAAGAAGGGAATGGCATTGACTTGTGCAACTGGTGTAAATTGAATAGCACAGATGTGTACAAGTGAATGTTGCACCCACAGTCATTTAACTGTCACACCATGAACACTTGCTGTTTGAGGTTTAACAAACATGCCTACACCCTCTGCTCCACCAAATCAACTTCTTGCATTCCTTTTCTGTGCCATTCATCTGTCAGTTTTTGGACACACAAAATGCTTTTGAAAATCCACAGCATTCTACAACATCAAACTTTGTATTCACACACACTGTTAGTGACCACATTTTAAAATAGGATGGACTCACTACAATATTCAATTCAGATAATGAAGTGGATGATGCCACAAACAGATAATGAAGAAGTTTGTTATGTAATGAGACATTCTGGGGAGAACAGGTAGAGTTTTCAAGCAAGTCCCAAAATGATTTGAAAGGGTAAGGAAAGGCTTGGGATTTGTTTAGGTTGTTAGGGGTTGGGGCTGGGTTGAGGGATCCTGTGTGTAGCCAGGTGCTTGCATGATTTAACATCCCTCTGGTGCCAAAGGAGGGAGCAACCAGGCTTTCTTAGAGCCTGCCCAGGTGTGGGCAGAAGTGAAAGATGGAGGGATGAGGCATAATAAATGTCAACAAACATTGAGTCAGAGTTTATTACAACCCATTCCTTGGTATCTGATGACTAAAATATACCATGTTTAATTTAATTGAATTTGAATTTGAGTAAGCCATTAGTGTACCCTGTGAAACATGCAGACTGAAGCCTGTAAGAGAGATGACAATTCTGTTAAAAAGCCTTCTTCAAGACTCCAGAAATGCATATTCTGACAAATGGTGCATTTGTCAGTATTGATAGTATCTGAAACTACAAAGTATTTAAGGAGAATCTTCGTAAGGCCATGTCTTGTGACTGTAGCATTATAGTGATATACATAACTTTTATTTATAGTTTCAGTATGTATGAGGCAAATTATTGCAAAAGAGGAAACGTTGGATAACATTATTCTTGCTGTCATTGACTGAACCAGACCATTGACAATGGCCTGAGTCTAAAAATGTGCAGATGGGGCGTATTGTTGGCTAAAGAGTTCAGTACTAAGATGACTCCTAGAAGTTTAGCCAATCTTCAGGGTCATGTTGACTATTGGGTCCCATTCTTTATCTGGGACATCTGAGTTAGATGAAAAACAATAGCTTTCCAGTGACTTCTATGATGTGTGATGGTGGTTGTTCCATCTGTAAAGCGTATGGGCTCCCTTTACTCTTCCCTCAGTTGATTCCAAGGGGCTTTCCAGATAGCCAAGGGGACTGAGAAGGCAGTCTGGCACCATGGCATCCCACAAGGGACTGAAGAAAAGGAAGACACCTACTCTTGTAGGTGGGACATGCCAAAGGGCCTAGGTTTGTCTTCCTACTGTAGCAATGAAGCCTCAGTGACTATGTTGAGATTGTGAGGTGCTTTTTTCATATCCCAGAGCATATGGACTTAGGGCCTGTGACTGCCTGTACTTCTAGGAGAGTCCAGCATGCTGTAAGCATCTGCCACTCTAATGCCATGCAGCATAGGGCCCAGGAGGACAGTTTATTGCATCAGAAGGTCAAGGGCAAATTATGGCCATCAAGAGTGAAACACATTCTCCAGGAGGCATGAGTAAGGGTTCCTCTACAGTGAAGGAGCCTCTGGAGAGCACTGAAAGTAGTGCCTGTTTTACTGCAACTTGAACATATTCTAGAGCCTTTTAAGAGAGGAAGCCCCATTCACGTAGTACAACATAAATAAGCTTAAGTAAGAATTTTAAACGAGCAATATGTTGTCTCCAGAACCCAAGTAGGCTGAAAGATATTGGTCTTGTTTTAACATTGTAGGTGCTGATTTTTTATACTGTCAGGCATGGAGCAGCTTGTGATTTGCTAAATCATTTTTAGGAATTTAACTGAAGCGGTTGGGGTTTGTATTACGTGGGAGACAATTACCCATTTTTTCTAGTTTATTGATAAGTACAAAATATTGTCAAAAGAGATTAAAGGTGACCTAAATAAATGGAACACCATAAACCTTGTTTATGGATTGGAAGACTTAATATTAAAATGACAATACTTCCAAATTGATAAAAAGGCTCAATGCAATATTTATCAAAATCTTAGCAATTTGAAGAGATTGGCAAGGTGGTACAAGAATTCACACAAATGTAAGGGATCCAGAATAAACAAAACAAAACATACTTAAAAGAAAGTATTAAGTTGGAAGGCCAACACTTCCAAATTACAAATCAGAACAAAAAGCTACAGTAATAAAAACTGTGTAGTAGTAGCAAAATAACAGATATTTAGAGCACCAGAATAGAATTAGGGATTAAGAAATAAGGGGAGTAGGTGTAGTTCAGTGGATTGAGCATTGGCTTCCTGGGTTCAAGCCCCAGTACCTCAAAAAAAAAAAAAAAAAAGTCCTCAAATTTAAGATCATTTGATTGAAGAATCATGACATTCAATGGGGAAATTATAATTCTTTCAACAAATGTTGCTAGTACAACTGGGTAGCCCCATGCCAAAGAATGAAGTTGAACCCCTAGTTCACATCATATACAAAATGCTCTCAAATGGATAAGTGACATAAATATGAAATTATAAAAGTCTTAGAAGAAACATGTAAATATGTGTCCTTGGGTTAGGTAATTATTTGTAAGATATGACAACAAAAATACGCCAAAGGTAAAACAGATAAATTAGACATCATGACAATGAAAAATGCTTATGCTTGAGTGGACATTATTAGGAAATTTAAAGGAAAATCCTCACAATAGGAGAAAGTAGTTGCAAATCATTTATCTGATAAGGATCTAGTATCCAGCATATATAAAGAACATTTACAACTCTACAATAAAATTACAAAGAAACTCAACTAAGAAATGAGTAAGTTTTTAATAGACATTTCTCCAATGAAGGTATAAAAATGGCCAATATATGCATGAAAAGAAGCTCAGAAATCATTGGTCACTAGGGAGATGAAAAATCCAAGCAACGAGATACCAGTTCACATACTACAATAAAAAAAAAAAAGAGACTATTAACATGTTGGTGAAAATGTGTAAATAGTTGAATATTCAAACATTGCTAATAGGAATGTAACAGTGGTCAACCAATGTGGAAAACAATTTGGTAGTCCCTCAGAAAGAATTGCCACATGACCCAGCCTACTCCACATTTAGTTACATATCCACTGTTTTAGTTTTCATGGCTACTGAAGCAAATGTCATGCAGTGGGTTGGCCAAAACAATGGGAACTTATTGGCCCATGGTTTTGAGGCTAGAAGTCCAAATCAAGGCAGTGCTAATCTTGGGCTTTTTTGTAGCATGGACATGCATATGGGAGGACTTGCTTGTCCTTTCCTTTCTCTTCTAGGTTTTGTTGATGTCCAGATTCGAGATGCTCCCTCTGTAGCTTTCTTTGTATCTCAATTTCATTGTTTATAAAGCATTCCAATAATAGTAATGAGCCCATCCTGATTGGATTGGGCAACAACCTAAATGAGGTAATCTCATCCAAAGGTCTTACTTACAGTGGGTCCACACCCACAGAAATGGACTCAGTTTAAGAACATGTTTATCTGGGGTACATAGCACCAAACCACCACAACCTTCATAACTGAAAAATTATGTTCATACAAAAACTTCTGTAAGAATGTTCATGTCAATGTTATACATAATAGCCAAAACTGGAAATAATCCAAATCTCCATAAACTGATACATATGAGTTAATGAAATATGCTACATCCACATGATGGAATATTATTCAGCCATTAAAAGGAATGAAGCGCTGATACATATAACAACATATAAAAACTTCGACAACATTATGCAAAGTGCAGGAAGCCAGTCACAAAAGGCAAGCATCGTATGATTACATTGATATGAGATGTCCAGAAAAGGTGATTCCAGATGGACAGAAAGTAAATTAGTGGATGACATTGGCAGGAGGGAAAGTAGCATGGGAACGACTGCAAACAGCTACTGGAATTACTTTGGGGGTGATGAAAATGTTCTGCAATTACATAGTGGTGGTGACTGAAAATTTTTCAAAATATGCTAGTAACCACTGAATTGTTCATAAATTGTTCACATTTTATGACATGTGAATCATATCTCAATTAAAATTTTTAGAAAAGATGGCAGCATGTGGAGATCCAGAAGCCTTGGGATGGACATTGCCCAGTTATGGAGGGAGAACTCAGGGCAGAGATGGGAGTCAAGTAGGGTTCTTAATGTCTCCTTGCTGCACAAAATCAGTAGAGTCTTGAGATTCCTCATGGATTTAGGCTTCAGAAATTTCAGTCAAGAGTGTTGGACACCTCTGCATCCAGTTCTCCCCTCTCATAATAGTAGGAGTGTGTTCAAGTACTCGCTGAAGAATTATTTCAGGAAGTGGATGTGGCTCAAGCGACTGATCTCCCACCTACCATATGGGAGGTCCCTGATTCAGTTCCTGGTGCCTCCTAAAAAAAGACATTTGGTGTGACAGGCAGTCACAGCAAGCTGATGGAACAAAAGACACAAGAAGTTTGAAAAAACATGATGAGAGACACTAAGCAGGGAGCAGAAGTTCGCGGTGCCTCCTAAAGAAGACAGTGAGCTGACACGATGGGCAGGCACAGTGAGCTGATGCAACGAGACAGGAAAAAGAATAAAGAGACAAAACGGAGCAGAGGTGGCTCCAATGATTAGGCACCTCCCTACCACACCAGAGGTCCCAGTTTAGGCTCCCAGTGCCTCCTAAAGGAACAAGGAAGACAAACAGACACAGCAAGTGCAAACAACAAGGGAGTGGGGAGAAAGAAATTTAAAAAACAATTATTTCTCTCATTCTAGAAACCATTTCTTCTGACTTCTCAAGGCTGTTAGGGGATCATCCTGGGAAATTAGAACAATGAGTAAAAAAGGAGAAACTTTGCACCCCTCTCATTGGCCTTTTCTTTTTTGTTGTCAGCTAGAGGTGGGTCATAGCACCAGACAGGAAGTTTTGTGATATGATGTGGGGATTTCGAAAAAAATGTAGACACAATACAGTTTAAAACAGCAACTTATATGTGATTTGCTGCCTAATATAGAGGCAACACAACACACCCTTTTGGCTGGATGTTCAAAAGAGGCTAGTTGCTTGTGGAAAGGTGACCATCTAACTCTGCAGAACAATAAAATGGACACAAGCAAAGGATCTTCATAGGAATTTAATAGAAATAGAACTCAATCATACATGTTTTGCCCCTACCTCAGAGCTCCAACCTTGGTGTACCCATTCTTGACTACTTATGAGGGTAGAGCCCCACCCTGACTGGGATGAGTACAGTTGGAATTGCTGCCTACTTGGGCACCCACAGAGCATAACAGAGGACTGTGAGTGGGGATAAAGATGTGAGACCCAGAGGATGCTAGATGCCTCCACATCCCCAACACTGTGATACTCTCTCCTCTGCCTCACTGAGCAGGACCTCAATGGATGGGAAAGTACGGGCATAGCCACAAATACCTTTTTGCTTCAACCCAGAACCCCAGCTTGTCAAGGCACATTCTCTTCCCCACCCCACCACACTTCCCACCACTGGCATTCACTTACATAATCACCAGTGTACTCTGGCTCTACAATAAGTGGCCCCCACCAACCTGACTTATTTATATGTGTCAGTCCTCTGGGCTTTTCAACATGGGCTTCTTGATCTGATTTCTTGAAAATGTGTTTAAAAAGTTGAGAACACAAATAATGGTTTGGAGAATAAAATGATGCCTATGCCTTCATATACATGTATAATACATATTTCATAATTACATGTCAGTGGCTTCCAGTCAAATATCCCCAGGAATACACTATAGTTGAGCAATAATTGGATTTATTACTCATTTTAGCAAAAGAAACAGCACCATGGAACCTGTCTGTTTCACTAAAAGAGTTAAGAAGGGCCTTTTTATATGACTTGCACTTGTGTTAGTTGATTTGGCAGTGGGTTAAAAAATATGGGTTTGGCTCAGAATTGAGGGCTGTCAGAAAGTGGGAATGATTCTTAATAAATCTTAAAAGATCTGGGGAGGTCAAACCTGAGCAAGACTACAGCTGTTAATGGTAAAGAAGCAGAAGTCATTTACATAGGCTGGGTTAGTTAGATTGGAGTACCACTAGTAAGTTTTTCTTCCTGTTGGCCTTTGTGTAGTTGTTGTTTGAGTTGTCCTTTCCAATGTTCACCCCATTTGATTGGGGGTCTTATGGAGTGTGAAAGGTCCATCTTATCCCATTGGAGTAAGCCCATTGCTTGGCCTCTTGTGCTGTAAGTGAGGTACCTTGATCTGATTGGAGTCCAATTGGATATCAAAACACATGGCAGAAATATTCCTCCATGGCTGCAATGGTGGTCCTGACAACCACATCATGCACAGGATTTGCTGTGTCATATCTAAAGTATGTGTTTAGAGTGATGATACACCATCAGAACCCATGGATACAGATAATATGTTCACTGTGTTACCACATTCATGCAGATCTAAGCCCCAGCTAATATGACCCACCTTGCCAGCCTGCATGGCCTGGGTATTGGTAGGACCCATGTGACTGTGCTTCTTCTACAGTGAGTCCTTGTGACTTGGGCTATTCTTACATTCCTCCTCCCTGAACTGCACCTGGGGATTCAGAGTACAGCTAGACAGAAGTCTCAATCTTTCAATTCCTAAGAAACTTACTCCTACTGCCCCTTTATGGCTAATATCAGAGACTTAACCTATAATTTAGAAGAACCCCCTCCCCAACTCAAGAGTATTGGCAGATTATTTCTGTAGGTATCCCATCCATTTCTGCTTTGTCCATCTTCTGCTTTAGTAGCCAAAGTCACTTTGCTCTGTGAGTGATACCTGCCCACTCCTTATTCTTTCCCTGGTCATTCTTTGTATTCCCTTTGTGGCCATTCCGGCACAGATTCTGGTTGCCAGCTTCTATCCAGAACACCTCAGTGAAAATGACTGACACCATACTGCCATTTCCACCCCAAAACAGGACATTGCCATGGATCTTTTCTACCACTGCCTACTCAGAGTCAGATGTTTTGAGTGACATATCATTCCTTGAAGACTTAGCCAGAGTTGTGGCCTTGGGAATGTGATGCAGTCATGCCACTAAAGGATCCCAATGGGCGTTGGGTAGAGGATATGCTGGGAGCTGGGCAGCTATGCCAAAGTATAGTAATGATGCCAATCATTCAGTGTCCTCTAAATAAAATATAATCACTCACCATTTAATTACATGTGAAGAAAAAAGGGCAAGCCTAAATTCTGTGTCCTTTTACAACTTTAACATTCAAAGTAGATAATTTTCAAGAAACAATGGCCTTTGTTGCTGGGTTCTCCCTTTTATTATTTTCAACAAATATTAATGCTTTGTTAGTTAAAAAATGGTACAGTGATTTTTCCAAAAGGAGTGGGTTACAACTATATTCACTGTGTGTCATTACGCATAATCTGACAATAGCTCTGCCCTCTATGGCTGATAACATGCTTTCACAGCTGAACTTTGATTCTTTAAAAATAACTAAGTGGGCTCAGTAATTATCACAAAAATAAGGTGTGGATGGTCTAGCAAATTATGGAATTATAATTTGAATGGGCTTTCTATTCTAAGTCTACTATCTTCCCACAAGTAAAGGAACATTTTATGCATAAGAGCCAATGCAGGTAAACTTACATCCCCCACCCCCCCAAAAAAAGATGTAAACAAAATAATTATGGGCATCAATGCTTTTCTTTTTTGTTTGTTTGTTTTTACTGGGAGGTCCCAGGGATCGAACCCAGGTCCCTCCATATGGGAGATGGATGCCCAACCATTTGAGCCACATCCTTCCCCATCAATTCTTTTTTTGACATAACTTTTTATAAAACTTTTAATTTTGAAATAACTATAGGTCCACAAGAAGTTGCAAAGATAGTATGAAAGTCCCATGTACCCTTCACCAGTTTCCCTGAATGATGACATTTTATCTAATTACACTACAGTAGCAAAACCAGAAATTGACATTAATGCAATTTGGGTTTAAAGTTCCATCCTACTATAATAATAAAACAACCATTATTTCCTAATTCATTGTCTTGTATGATTTTGTTGTACAAAGTATATTTTAATATGGTAACTCTGGGATTTATACCTTCAGATGTTTGTTTCTTGATCTTGTAACCAGCTGGTGTAAGACAGAGATTTTATTGAACTGTAGCCCTCCTATCAAGAAGTCTGCCCAAGGCAATTGTAATCTGCAGGGTTTTCTGTCAGTCTGGGCCTGTGTTTTTGTCCTGGAGTTTTGCTTGTTAGTTGTTTTGGTGTTCCCATTTACAGGAGTTTGGTTGTCCCCTCTGAACCCAGGAAACAGACCTCTCTCGCCAGAGTGTTTGAAGCCAATAGGCCTTTGACCCAGAATGTCCACCTCTACAGTTTTTTATGCTCCTTTCATTGTCTCAAGCTGCTTTTGCCTAAAGGACAAATTCTGGGAAGAAGGCACATCAGAGAGCTCTTTCCTAGGTGAGTCTTTCCAGCCAAGAAAGGGCCAGAGACCCATGATGCAAGTGCAGACCAGTGCCAAAGTACCCTAGGGATGGGATTGGGAATGGTGCAAAGACCTAATCCAATGTCTTCCCAAAGCTGACCTTTTCGGACCTGCCCAGCAAATGCTGCCATTCAGTTAATTTTCCCCACAGCACTGAAGAAGCACAGCACTTTTGTCTCCACTTTACCACTGCTCCTGTCCATGGAAGGTTGAAACAATGGATGCTACCATCTCTCTTGGAGGGGATGATGAAACAATGACTGCATCCTCCTTCATCCAGGCAGATTGAAACAATAGCTGCCCACAGAGCCAGGCCCCTAGTGATCTAAATTTGCTATCCAAAATCCATGATCAGTGATCAGCATTGCCTATGCCTGTTCTTGAAGAAGAAGGTTATTATGTCCCTTTCTGTCTCCAGTGAGCTAGCCAGTGACTGGATCCAAAGGTAACCTGCTGACAGAGTGGAGGATGAGTGCTGGTATCCATAGTGCAGAGAGAACTATTTACTGTTCTTTACCATAATTTCTTAGCCTTTGATGCCAGATCTTTCCTGGATGGTGTACTAAGTTCTTCTGGCCTTTGATGATTCACAATAGTTGTTTCAGACAATCCCTGCCTGTTTAGTAGATGTTTTGGTGGAAGGACAAAATTCTGGATCTCCTGACTCTGCTGTCTTCCCTCAATCCTATAATTTCCCAAATCTTACAAAAGTCTTAAATATACATGTCAAAGAAACACAAAGTACACCAAACAGAAGAAAATCATAATAGATCTGCTCTGAGACACATACTAATCATAATATCAAATGCCAAAGGTAAAGAGAGAATTCTGACAACAGGAAGAAAAAAGCAATGCATCACATACAAGAGATCCTTGATAAGACTAAATGATTTCTCATCTCAATCCAAGGGGCAATCTATGGAATATGAATGTTTTCAAGTGGTCATGGGGTGTTGTCACAGTGGGTGGAGACCTACACAATAACCAAAAGAATATTGAATTCCCATCCTGGGGCGTACTGCTACGTTATCTAATAGAGTGGTAAGAATCCCTAGAGTACATGGACAGTGCCTAGCAAAGGAGGACAGACAAATATGCCAGGCCCTTGATATTGATGCTCATACTTAACGAACCTTGTTCTTGTGAAATTGAAATTTGGCCTAGTATTATATATTGCCTAAAAGTTACCTCCTGAAAGCCTCCATGTTGCTCAAATGTGGTCTCTCTCTAAGCCAAACTCAACGTATAAACACACAACTTCTCCCCGCAACCCCCAGTGTAGGATATGACTCCCGGGGATGTGCCTCCCTGGCACCAAGGGATTATTACCAAGTGCAACTAACAATGCATTTGGAAAAAGACCTTGACCAAAAGGGGGAAATATTATATACAAATGAGTTTGTATGGCTAAGAGATTTCAAAGTGAGTTGGGAGGTCATTCCAGAGATTATGCTTATGCACATCTCAGGGGGATTTCACTGCTGCAGTAAACAGTGCCTCAATAAGGGGGGGGTTCCTGAGGGCTCTAGAGACATCTGGACACTATAGGCAGGGCAGACAACCCCAGGAATTTGGAACCTTGTCAGTGGGCCTTACTTTGGAATATATGATAACCTATTCCCCCATGTATCAGAGTTGGATTCATTTATAGTTTTCCTACACGTGGTTCTTATGCCCCTTTTATTTGAACCTATGATTAGCACTATACTCATTATATGTGTCCCAAAGACTTAAGTCTTTGGTCTCTTCATATGCTGGTAGAACCCTGAATCTCAGCAAAGTTGCAGCCAACGCCTACTCTCCAGTTCGTCAGATTCACCCAGGACAACTAACAAAATGATGATGATGGACAAAACCCATCCTCAAAACAGAGAGTATCTACAACTGCAAGCAAGATAGTTCCATCCATCTGCCCCATGAGATCTAAGACCCTTTTATTTGGAAGCAGAGGAACATCACCATCCCCAAATCCTCAAGATTCAGGAATGAACAAACATAAGAGGGGAATGCAGGTATGAACTAAAGTAGGCATTATTCTAGTAATGGCAGAACTTATTGATGTGAAGATAGTGGTCACCAGAGGTTCTGAGGAGAAGGAGGGGGAAGAATAAGTGTAACATCAGGCATTTTTTTGTGTGACATTGAAATTATTCTGCATGGCATTGCAATGACAAATACAGGCCACAATACAATTTGTCAAAACCTATAAAATTGTGTGGTGCAAAGTGTAAATTATAATGTAAACTATATATCATGTTTAGCAGCAATGCTTCAATATGTGTTCATCAATTGTAACAAATGTACGACACTAATGAAAGATTTATGGGGAAAAGTGTGGGAGGGGGAGGTGATGGGATATATAGGAATTTCCTATATTTTTAATGTAACATATATGTAATCTAAAGCTTCTTTAAAAATAAAAAAAGAATCCAAGGGGCAAGAAGGATGATGTATGATATATTTAAGGTACTGAAAGAGAAAAACTGCCAGCCCAAAATTCTTTAGCTGGAAAAACTTTCCTTCAAAAATAAGGGCAATTTAAAAATATACACAGATAAACAGTAACTGAGAAAAATAATCAATAAAAACTGCCATACAAGAATTAATAAAGGGAGTTTTCCAGATTGAAAATACAGGAGAAGTGGCTTAGAGTAGTCTGAGGAAATGAAGATCTTCAGTAAAGGTAAATAAAGGAGTAAATGGGAAACCCAATAGCTCTGTATCCACAATACACAACTCCATTGTTTTATTCCTAAAAGAGTCAAATTACAATTAAAAAGGCACAAAGTGAGTCAGGAAGTCATCCCAGAAGTTATTCTTATGCACATCTCAGCAGGAACTCATTGGCTGCCACAGTAAATATTGCCTCAAGCAGTGGGCCTCTTGATGGCTCTGGAGACATCCAGACTCTATAGGCAGGGCAGACAGTTCAAGAGTTTGGTGCCCTGCCAGTGGGCCTTACCTTGGAACTTATGCTCCCCAGTGTGCCAGAGTTGGACTCAGTTGTGATTTTCCTACACATGGCTCTTCTGCCCATGCTATTTGAAACTATAGTCAGTGCTAGAGTTGATAGGTGTATATCCAAGAGACTTAAATCTTTGGTCCATCCATGTGCCAGTTGGGCCCTGAATCTAAGCAGAGTTGCAACACCTACCCTCCAGTTCACTGGACATTCCCAGGACAGCTAAGGTGATGATGATGGACAATGTCTATCCTGAGGAACAGAAGGAGCCTGCAACTACAAGCAAGAGAGTTCCATCCATCTACCCCATGGGATCTAAGTCCCCCCTCAATTAGAGGCAGAATGGGCATCACCATTCCCAAATCCTCAGGATTGGAGAATGAACAATGGACTAAAGTAGACTTACTATTAGTCTACTGTACACTTGTTATTCTAGCAATGGAAGTACTTTATCATTGATGTGGAAGCAGTGGCCATTAGAGGTTCTGAGGGGAGGGAGAGGGAAAAAATAGGTTTAATATCGGGGCATTTTTGGAACATTGGAATTTGCCCTGCATGACGTTGCAATGATGGATAGAAGCCATTATATATTTTATCATAACTTACAAAATTGCATGGGACAGAGTGTAAGGTATAATGTAAACTATAATTCAAGGTTAGTGGCAGTGTTTCAATGTGTTCATCAATTGTAATAAATGTACCACACTAATTAATGATTTTGTTAATTTGGGAACATGGGGAGGGGGAGTGGGGCACATGTGAATCCCCTGTATTTTTATGTAACATTTATGCAATCTAAAGTTTCTTTAAAATAAATGAAAAATATAAAAAGGTAATGTGGGAAGATGGCATCAGAGTAGGCAGGCAGAGCTCAACTCCCTCACAAAAATAATGGAGAAAAAACAAAAGCCTGTCTAAGAGACCTGCTTTGGGGGTCAGAAGACCAGGACAGTGCCTCACCTTGGAGGGTGAGGGCCAGAGAGATGACCCAAAATGACAACCATGGTTTACTAAAAGTCTGTGGTGGCTGGTAATGGTACTCAGCCTCTACCCTCAAGCAGTACAGCCTGGATAAAACCCGTGGCCCACTGCAACCAAGAGGGGAACAGACATCTTCCTCCCTGGGAAGAGTGAGGGTGTAGTAGAGAGCAGAGTTGTTTCTCCTCAGTGAATGGCCAGCAGAGCCCACTTTGAATCTCAGCTCTGGCCAGAAGAGAAGCAAAGTTAAGCAGGGGTTGAAAGAGATACCTCCATGGAAAGGTTTGCCAACACATGCAATCTGCTGGATGACAGAAACTCCAAGGAGAAAAACTGCTTTTTGGTCTCTCTTAACCCAAACCCCTGGGAGAAAATCTGTGCCCCATTAGTGAGTCCCTGGTCAAATTTTGATAACTTAAGCTGGCAATTTAAAAGACTCAGAATAAGTTGAACCAAAATCAAAGAAAAACTGTGAAAACAACCACTAGGCAAGAGAGAGAAACTGTCAGAATAAATTCACCAATATATTCAGATGATTAGACATTAGCAAAACATTAAAACCATACTAAGAAACTAGAAGAGAAGGCCCAGCCAAAGGAACAAACCAAATATCTTGATGAGATATACAGAATTTAAGACAACCAAAAAATGTTAATCACACAAATCACCTAAATCAAAAGGTTAAAGGAAAGTATGAGTAAAGAGAAAGGCTATTAAGAAGACACTTGGCAAGCATAAAGAACAATATGAATGCTTGCAAAGAAAGTAACAGAGCTTATGGTAATGAAAGACACAATGTATGAGATTAAAAATACATTAGAGGGAAGCAGATGTGGCTCAATCAGTTGGGCTCCCACCAACACTGAACATGGGAGGTACCAGGTTCGGGTCCTGGTGCCTCTTTAAGAAGACAAGCAGACACCACACTTGCCACCACCCACCACAATGAACTAGACACTGAAACTTGCCACAGCAAGCTTGACACCACAACCCACTGCCACGAGCTATATGCCACAACCCACACAAACAAGCTAGATTCTGCACCCACCCAAATGCACTAGATGCTGCAAGCCAGCAGACACTGAAGACCATGGGGAACAGATGTGACTCAGACCACTGGGCACTGGCTTCCAGTGTGGGAGGTCTCAGGTTCAGCTCCCAGTGCCTCCTGGAGAAGATGAGCAGATGCAGTGAGCAAAGCAATGAGCAGACAAATGAGGAAACCATTGGGGAGGATTAATGTAAATAAATAAATCTTTTAAAAATGCATTAGAGACATATAACAGCATATTTCAATTTCTTGAAGACAAAATTAGTGGTATCGAGAGCAGAACATCTGAACTGGAAAAGACAGGAGAACAGAAACTGAAAAGAATGGAATGGAACAGCATCTCAGAAAACTGAATGGCAATGTGAAATGCACAAAAATACCTGTTATCAGTATCCCAGAAAGAGAAGAGAACAGAAAAGGAGCAGAAAGAATATTTGAGGAAATAAAGACTGAAAACTTCCCAACCCTTATGAAAGACATAAATATCAATGTCCAAGAGAAATAGCACACCACAAATGGAATAAATCTGAATAGATCTACTCCAAGACACCTACTATTCAGAATGACAAATGTTACAGATAAAGGGAGGATTCTGAAAGCAGCAAGAGAAAGGCAAAGTATCACATACAAGGGAACCTCAATAGGATTAGGTGCCAACCTCACATCAGAAACCGTGGAGGTGAGAAGAAAGTGGTATGATGTATTTAAGGTATGAAAAGAGGAAAACTTCCAGCTGAGAATTCTGTATTTGGCAAAACTGTCCTTCAAATATGAGGGTGATGGGAGCCGATGTAGCTCACATGGTTAAGCACCTGCTTCCCATGTATGATCACTGGTACCTCCTAAAAACAAACAAACAAACAAAAAAAAAACCCAACTCATTGGGGAACAGATGTAGCTCAGTGATTGAGCACCTGCTTCCCATGTACGAGGTCCTGTGTTCATTCCCTGGTACCTCCTAAAATTAAAAAAAAGAGGGTGAGTTTAAAGTCTTCACAGAAAAAAAACTGAGAAAGAATGTTACCAAAAGACCAGAACTACAAGAGATACTAAATGGAGTGCTGTAGTTACAGACAATATCTCTAATGAATATATATCCAAAAATCCTCAACAAAGTACTTGCAAACTGAATCCAAAAGCACATTAAAAGAATTATATACAATGATCAAGTGGGTTTTATCCCAGGTATGCAAGGGTCTTTCAACATAAAATAAATTAGTTTAATAAACCACATTAATATATTGAAGAAGAAAAATCACATGATCCTCTTGCATTATGCAGAAATGGCATTTGACAAACTACAGCATCCTTTCTTCATAAAAACACTCCAAAATATTGGAATAGAAAGACACTTTCTCAACATGGTGAAGTGCATATATGAAAAACCTACAGCTAGCATTGTACTCAAAGGTAAAAGATTGAAAGCTTTCCTGCCATGTGGCAGTTTGATATTATTTATGAATTCCATAAAGAGATATTGATTATGTTTGTAAACTGATGGGTTCCTTTGGGAGTGATACCCTTTGTATTAAATTCAAAGGTTACATTTACTTGTTTAAATTAAGATTAGGGCTTTGATTTGGCCATGACAGTAAGGCATTGAGTCCTTGGCCCCTTGGTGGGTGGACACACACAGGAGAAGATATGACAGAGGAAGAAAGACAGCTCCATAGACACAGTGGAGGCCCTGGGAAGAGAGATGAACCTGGTAGTCTAGAGCTGACCTTGTGAAGAGAACAGGGCAGCTGAACCCAGAAAGAAATGAGCCCCAGGGAGAGAGACAAGCCTTATTCCAGCCTACAGCTGAGATTGGAAGAAGCTGGGACCATGGAGCCTTAAGAGGAAGAAGGAATGCTGAATCCTCACAGATATTGCCCACCATCTTGCTTCAACACATGGCAAATGACTTTAGGTGAGAGAGTACCTCTTATGTACCTTGAGTTAGACTCTTTAGGGCCTTGTGACTGTAATATTCCACACCAAATAAATACTCTTTATAAAAGCCAACAGATTTCTGGTACTTTGCATCAGTACCCTTTTTGGCTGACTAATACACACTGAGATCAGGAAAAGACAAGGATACCCATTGTCACCACTCTTATTCAATATTTTGCTAAAAGTTCTACTAGAGCAATTAAGCTAGGTAAAGAAATAAAAGGGATGAAGTAATCTTTCATTATTCACAAAAAATCCTGAAAATCCACAACAAAGCTACTAGAACTAATAGATGAGTTCAGCAAAGTGGTGATATACAAGATTAGTATGCAAAAATAAGTAGCATTTCTATAGACTATTGATGAGCAATCTGAAGAGGAAATAA
The DNA here is from genome assembly GCA_029593785.1 of Cabassous unicinctus. Lineage (NCBI taxonomy): Eukaryota > Metazoa > Chordata > Mammalia > Cingulata > Chlamyphoridae > Cabassous > Cabassous unicinctus. Next base: position 19,438 of record JAQZBX010049747.1, read on the forward strand.
AAATATTCCATTTATAATATTTACTAAAAGAATCAAATATTTAAGAATAAACTTAACCAAAGACATAAAGGACCTGTATTCAGAAAACTAGAAAACATTGCTGAAAGAAACTGAAGAAGACTTAAATAAATGAAAAGACATTCTGTGTTCTTGGACAGGAAAACTAAGTGTTGTTAAGATGTCAATTCTACACAAACTGATTTACAGGTTCAACACATCCCAATAAAAATCCCAAAACTTTTTTTTCAGAAACGGAACAGCCAATTTTTAAATTTACTTTGAAGGGAAAGGTGCCCTGAATAGCCAAAAATTTCTTTAAAAAGAAGAACAAGATGTAGGACTCTCATTTCCTGACTTTAAAGCATATTACTTAGTGATAAAACAAAAAACAAACAAACAAACAAA
>JAQZBX010049748.1:0-19842 GCA_029593785.1 Cabassous unicinctus
TGAGGCCCCCACTTCCAGCCCCAGGTCCCCAGCTTTGGAAAGAAACAAGGCCTAAGGCTTAGGAGCAAGTCTGCTGGGCAGGGGACTGGGTCAGGCCACAGCCTGGGGCTGGGGAGAGGGAGGCAGTGGACAATGGAGAGGGCGTGACCTGGGCCTCAAACCTCCAGAGGTTCTGAATAGCTTTTGATTTGGAGGGGGGCTCCTTTTCAAAACAATTTAAGAGCAGAGGAAGAAAAAAAATCTTAGAAAAACAGGAATAGTAAGGCATTTCCTTAATCTGATTAAGGCTGTCCACAACAAATTTATACAAACATAGCATTTAATATTGCAATGTTAAATGTTTTCTCTTTTAAATCATGAGTAAGACAAGGATGCCAGCTCACATCACCTTTTTTCCATGTTGTACTGGAGGAACTAGTAAGTACAGTAAAAAGAGAAAAAAGCCATAAACATTGGGAAGGAACAATAATTAGTAAGGTAATGGATTTATAATCAGTATACAAAAGTCAACTCCATCTCTGCCTACCAGCAACCAATAGAAAATGCAATTTAAAAAAATAGCATTTGCAATTGCTTAAAAAATATCAAGCACCCAGGAATAAATAAAAAAATATATACAAGGCCTCTATGGAGAAAATATAAAGCACTAAACTAAAACTTTATCCTGAAAGACTTTAAAGACGACCTAGATAAATGGAGAGATGATACAGTATGCTCTTGGATGGGAAAACTCAATATTGTAAGTTGTTCTGCAGATTCATCACAATATCAAAACCAAGAGGTCTTTTTCATTGTGTTGTGGACCTTAAGCTGGCTCTGAAATTTACATGGAAATGCAAAGGGCTAAGAAAAGCTAAGACCCTCTTAAAGAAGAACAAGGTGTGAGGACTTGCTCTATTGGATATTGACATAAGAAAATGTGGTATTGGCACAAGAATGACAAACAGGCCAATGGAACAGAAAATCACACCCACGCACAGAGTCACTGACTTAGGATGGCACTGAGAGCAGTGGGGAGAAGACTCTTTTCAACAAGGGATCCTGGGAAAATCAGGTATCCATATAGAAAAAATGAAACAGTACACTTACTTCATGTCATACGCAGAAATCAATCCCAGGTGGAATAGAGATGTTAATGTGAAAGGCAAACAACAAACACAAAAACAAAACATAAGTGTGAAAGGCAAACCAAAAGGAGAGAAGATATTTGTAACACAAGAAACTGACAATGGATTTATATCAAGAATATTTATTACATACAAATGAGTTTTTATGGCTAAGAGATTTCAAAGTGAGTGAGTTCATTCCAGAGGTTATGCTTCTGCACGTCTCAGCAGGATCTGACTGTCACAGTCAATAGTGCCTCAAACAGTGGGCTCCTGAGGGCTCTAGAGACATCTGGACACTATAAGCAGGGCAGACAAGCTCAGGAATTGAGCACCCTGTCAGTGGGCCTTACTCTGGAATTTATGCTCCCCAGTGCATAAATGAGTACATAGACTCATTTATAGTTTCCCTACACATGGCTCTTCCGCCCCTTTTATTTGAACCTATAATTAGTACTAAACTCATTAAATATATGTCCCAGAGAACTTAAATCTTTGGTCTGTTCATGTGCCAGTTGAGTCCTGAATCTCAGCAGAGTTGCACCATCTACTCTCCAGTTCATTGGCCTCACCCAGGACAACTAACAAGGAGATGATGATGGACAACGACCATCCCAAGGAACCAAGAGAGTCTGCTACTACAAGCACGAGAGTCCCATCCATCTGCCCCATGGGATCTAAGCGCCCTCTCAAGTAAAATCAGAGTGGGCATCACCATTCCAAAATCCTCAGGATTGGGGAATGAACAATGGACTAAAGTAGACTTACTATTCTATTTTAGACTTATTGTTATTCTGCCAATGGAAGAACTTTCATTATTGATATAAAGGCAGTGGCCACCAGAGGTTCTGAGGGGAGGGAGATGGAAAAATAGGTGTAATATGGGGGCATTTTCAGGACATTGGAATTGTCCTGCATGACACTGCAATGACAGATACAGGCCATTATATATTTTGTCATAACTTACAAAATTGTGTGAGATAGAATGTAAACTAGAATATAAACTATAATCCACAGTAGTAGCAATGCTTCAATATGTGTTCATCAATTTTAGCAAATGTACCACACTAATGAGGGATGTTGTTGAGGTGGAAGAGTGTGGGAGGGGGAGGGGGTGGGGTGTATGGGAATCCCCTATATTTTTTATTTTTCCCCTATATATTTTTATATTTTAACAGACAGCCCTACAGAAAAATGAGCAAAAGATTTGAGTAATCACTTCACACACAAAAAAAGCAATAAAAAAATTTATGAAAAGGTGCTCAATTTCTTTAGGAATAGATAAATACAAATTTAACCCAAGAGCTATCACTTCATACCCACAAGATTGGCTGAAATTAAAAAGCCTGAAGTGCTTGTCAAAGATGTGATACAGTGGGGAGCTCCTCTGGCCTGCTTTTCTTTTCTTTTTTTTAAATTTCTCCCATTGTGTCTTCTCTGTGTCTCTTTTTGTTGCGTCACCTTGCAGCGCCAGCTGCCTGCATGGGCCAGTACTCCACTTGGGCCAGCTCGCCAGGCGGGCCAGCTTGCCTTTCAGCAGGAGGCCCCAGGAATCGAACTCTGAATCCCCATATGGTAGACGGGAGCCCAGTCACTTGAGGCCACATCCATCTCCCCCAGCCTGCTTTTAAAAAGTGTAAAGTGAATGACCCACTTTGGATAATGGTTTGGTGTATCGATTACTTTTGAAGCAATACATACTCTATGACTGGCAATCCTTCCTCCAGGTAAAGGGCTTGAAGAAACCCGTGTTTGTGTGCTAGGGGATGCATTTACGAGATTTGCATTATGGTTCATAGACGCACTAGTCACCATAGGCCAAATGGAAGCAGCCCAAATGTATGTCAGTACTAGAATGAACGAATGAATTGTGGTGCATTCATACAATGGAATGCTTTACAGCATAAAAGCAAACTACTGCATGTGACAACATGGATGAATCTCAGATTTGCACAAAAGAAACCAGACACAGTTCAAACTGTGAATCCTCTTATAAAGTTCAAGAACAGGCAAACGTAACCAATGGTGTCACAAGTCAGGGGAGTGGTTACCTTGGAGGAAGGGGAGGTAGTTTCTGGGAAAGGCCTGAGGGAATTTCGAAGTGCAGGTAATTTCTCTTTCTTGACAAGGGTGATGGGTACTGAGTATGTGCTTTGTGATAATTCATAAAATTGTTCATTAAATGATGTGCTTCTCTGTATGTCATTCCATTTAAGTTTAAAAGGTTGGTGTAAAAATACCAGACAAAATAGAATTCATGGCAAAAAGCATTGATATAGGATGGTAGAGAATATTCAACAATAATTTCTTTCTTCAGCTGTGTCTACTTTAGTTCCACTCCTCTGTTCACTTTGATCACATCGTTCATTTCTAAGATTGATGCGTGGCATTTTCCAAGTTGGTGTCTTACGGGTTAAATTCATCTCCTCAGACATTTTAAACAAATGTGAAGTCCCTTTCCGAGAGCTCCATCGGCACCACCGATGGTAAATCCCCCAGCTTATTACTTCTGCTTTCATGTCATTTTGCTTCACGTGCTCAGTAACGTTTGCCTGTCAGTTCTTTTTCGGTGAGATTCATCTCCCCTGGAAATCCACGCGAGTCTTGGTTTGCTGCGCTAACGTCTCTATGAATTGGTTTGCTGTTTGCTTCCGCCAAGACCTGGCAGGACTCGTGTTTTTAAATTTGGGGCTTGGGGCTCATTCATGGGGCTCGAGGTTTCCCCCATGGTTCAGAGGATTAGCCCATTCCTGAGCTGCTTCACACTCGCGATGTACCCTCCTTGTTGTTAGCTCTTAGTCTTTGGTAAATCATGTTGGGGCCGGGGCTGGGGAGGGATACCCTGGGATAACGAGCTGGGTCCCACATTTGGGTCAATACCCGGGTGGTGGTCGAAATCTATGAACAGCTGAAAGATACAGATGAGGATTCCACATAAGCCAGCAATCAGTGACCAGGGATCCACAGGCACAGGGGGCGTAGCATCACAGGATGCAGGATTGCTTCTCTGTATATTTGTGCACAGAGACCTCTGCGGACAGCTTTGATATTTACCTGTCATATCATAAACATCAGAATTGTGGGAAAGAAAACTTATTGACAATATGTAATTTCATGCTTTTTTGATGTTTGATTTTCAATATTACACTAAGAATAATCTATAGGATAAGAGTGGTATGTGAGACCAATAAAAGGAATCCTGTTATAAATAAAAATATAATGGGAGCCACAAATGCAAGCCACATGTGTAATTTTTAAATTTCAGGTAGTCACATTGAAAAGGTTTTGGAAAAAAAAACAGGTGGAGTTCATTTCAACACGAGATAGCTAAAATATTATCATTTCTACATGTAATCAATAGAAAAATATATTAACGAGCTATTTTACGGTTTTCCTTTTGTACTAAGTCTTCGAAATCCAGCATGCATTTTGCATGCACAGCACATCTCAGTTTAGACTTTCCACATTTCAAGGGTTCGGTGGCCGTATCTGGCTAGTGGCCACCGTACAGGACAGCATGGCTCTAGTCTGTTAAAATATAGACTGTCAAACTCTAGGTAACATTAGCTACCTACAAACTAGGTAGGTCCTATGGGGAAGTGACAAGTTCTGGGTGCCTAAGAAAAATTTGAAAGTCATGTAGGAGGCCACTAGGCCCTGCTGACAGCCAAATCCTGCAGCCACCGAATCCTTTCATGCCCCAGTGACCCAATGCTCTTCTCTCCAGATGCATCTCCTACTGCTCTCCACAGCACTGGCCAAATCCTTCTGGCAAGGTGATGTGAGGTGGTACTTAAACACGGCTAATATGTGCACACAGACAGGCCTCCCCCAGAAAGAGCAGTGAGCAGTGGAGGCCTTTGCAGCATCCCATTGTTGTGTGAGCTGGTACCTTGTGGGACCCTTTTACAGGCCCCACTATAGAGGCAGTCCTGGAAACTCAGTAAAGAGCCAAAGGACCAGAAAACAAGGGGCAAGGAAGGTGTGGGCACCAGCTTCTTGCTGTCCCAAAACTTGGGACAACACACCTATCCAGTGTGCTCAGCTCTGGAATGCCCACCGCGCTGGAGACTGCTCTCCACTTTGACGTTGCCCTGGGAGACCCAGGACCTAGCTGCCCTTGCTCCACCAGAACTGGACACAGAACTGGACCGTCTTTTGTGTCCTCACTCTCTCCGAAGCTCAATGGAGTTAGACCCGAGCTACTCTCCTGCCAGTCTGTGATCTTGCTATAAACCGGGAGATAGCTAGGAGAAAATCCAGGACCCAGGCCCTGCCTTCAGGACGCCCCATCCTGGGGAGGGAGGAGGTGGTGCCTGCAGCCTGTCTGCAAGGGCTTCCCAGGCTGCCTAAATGATGAGGAGCCCTGGGCATGCCTGGGGGAGCCCCAAGCTGGCTGGCAAAGGGCAGACTCACCCTCCAGCCAGCCAGGGACCGTGAGCTGGAGTGTGGGGGGCTGGTTTTCAGGGTGATGGAGGTCAGAGGTCAGCTAGACTGGAAGCCATCAGGGAAGGCATCCCCAAGAATGAGGGCTGGGATGGGTACAAGGCCATGTTTACTTGGGAGCATCATAGGAAAAAATGAGCGAGAAAGCCCCGTGCAATGGTACAAAGGGGAGTTCTCATGACTCCTTTACATCCCACCTCTGCCTTGACCAGTGAATAAAAGAGGTCTGAAATCTGTCACGCCCCCACACACATAGCAGATGCCTAGGCCATAGGGAATGGCCAGTGGGGAGCACAGATAGCCCTGCTTCACTCCTGACCCTCAAATACATCCACAACCCCACAACCCCATTCAGGGAGCACCTCCAGTGTCCCCGAAGGGTTAGCCAAGGACACAAGTCATCCCAGCCTGTCTGAGGCCTCCTCCAGGCCAGGGTCATTGGGTTCTCTGAACACAGTCAATTCTGACCAGCCAGAGCCATCTCAAGACCAACACAGCACCTTTATTGGAATGAATCACACCCTAGTTCCCCCAGAAGGGGCCATTTTTGGACCTGGAGGGCTGGCTGCGGAGCAGGACCGGCCCCACCCGCCAAGCTGGACTGGGCCTGGAATTCGTGGCCTAGAATCCACGGCACCAGCCACTCAACTCCCACCCGAGACCGTCCAGGGGCCTGGCCCTTGGAAGGAACGTCAGTCTGCCTCCTGTCCTCTGGACCATAACAGCATGGTGGGGAGTTCTGAGTCACTCTGAACTTTGGCGTTTAGAACTGTATTCTTGGCTGCTTCCTCAGTCTCATCTTCGTATCCCGTTTCCTCAGTGGCCATGATCTGATTAGAAGGGGTCTTGGGATTCGAGTATTGGTGTGCAGTTTTCTGAAAGCTGAGAAAAGCAACTTCATCCATGTCTGTTCCCAAGAGGTAGGCCCTTCCCATGCCCGCAGGTCCCAGCCAGACTTCATGGGTCCATGAGAGCCCCTGACCTCCAGGATGGGGTCTGTCTCATCTCCCAACCCCGGGGCAGACCCTTCACTGTGCTGCACCTTTCAGTTTCTGTCCATCTGCACTGCTAACGCTTACTGAGCACTTGCTACATGCCAGACCCTGTGCCAACCGCTTTACATGGGTTTAATCCTCACAACAACCCCGTGGGAGAGGAAGGCTGGGCTACATGGCTTTACCTCTCTGTGCATCAGTTTTCTTGTCTGTAAAATGTGGGATAACGCATGGGGTTGTTGGGAGGACAAAGTGAGATAAGGCATGTATGGAATAGGCCCTGACATATAGTTAATGTTCAATAAATGTTAGCTATTGTTTTTGCTATGCTATTCCATTTTGCAAATGAAGAAACGGAGTCAGTTATCTAAGGTATCAGAGAATTTTCCTATCTACACACTAGGAAGTGGAGATGCAGAGACAGAAATCCAGGACCTCTGGCCCCAGAGCCTGTGCTCTTAACCACCTCACTCTGTTATTCAGTGCATTGCATTTCCCCTCTTTACACTGGAGCAAACTCCTATTCATCCTTCAAAGCCCTACTCAAATGGCACTTCCTCTGTGAAGCCTTCCCTGACTGCCCAAACTGAAGTTTCTTCCTTCCTGGGTTCCTATACATCCTGTACATCTCTCTGTCAGAGCCCATGGGTCATAACTATTTGCATAGCTGTTTCCCCATAAATTATAGCTTACCCAACAGGGGTCTTCTTACCTGTGACAGTCCAGCCCCTGGCACATAGCTTAGCACAGGTTGTACCAATAAGAGGTTGATTAGGGAGGGAAGGAGAAGACTGGTAGGGCAGAGAGAAGAGGAAGCCGAGAGGCAGCAACCCCCATAGTACAGAGGGAAGGGCATTCTAGGACCTCGGGTAATCTCTGTGCCTCATTGGTCTTCTGGTCCCCTTAGAGCCAGGAAAAAATTGATGGGCTCTGTTGGCCCAGACCCCAGAAGGGATGATTCTGCCAAGCATGACAAATCTCCTGCAGAGGGTAGTTAGGAGCCAGAGGCCAGCTAGTGCCCATGGAGGGGCTGGGGGTGGGGGGACTCTGTTCCCAAATGGAGCTCTGGGCTGCTGGGGTCAAGAGACCAGAGTCACGAATCAAGACTGGGAGAGCCGACAGGAAAGTAGAGGTACCCAGAGGGCCAGTTCTCAGCCAGGGCTCCTCTCCCCGACAGCCTGCTTGCTGGTGGGAGCAGAGGGAAGGAGAGGGCTTGGCCCAGGCTGGGTGAGCAGAAGCAGGCAGAGAAGGACCTGGAAGGGACTGGGCTGGAGCTGTGGCAGGTGGGCAGCAGCCTCCAGGAGGGCAGGGGAGGCCGGTGTGGACACAAGACAGCCCTCGTGTTGCTGCCCCTTCCAGCAAAGGGGCAGGGATGGGCAGTGCCTGACATACTCTCAGTGACAAGAGCTTGTGAACGGGGCCCTCCGCTGGCCAGAGCCTGGGGGCTTCGTGCACCCACCTTAGCCTTGTAGACAACTGCTCCATGGTGTCAGAGAGGGGCTGGTTTTGTGTTTCCGGCAGCTGGGAGCAGAGGAACAGGGCCAGGATGGCTGAGACACAGCAGAGGGAGATGGGCAGGAGGGAGGGGCCCTGGCTGATGAGCAAGATCATCAGGGCTGAGATGCCGCCAACTGCCGAGGCCAGAGACACCATCGCCAGGCCTGTCGCCCTGGATGGGGAGGTGAGAGCCAGTCTGGGGCAATTCACAGCCCCAGAGGTGCGGTGGGGTGGAGGAAGCAGCCACCCCATAACCCCAGACCCTCCCATCTTCCACCCTGCCCCGATTCATTGCATGACCTGGGAGAATTTAGTTCTCCGTGGATTCAAAACGGGTAAAAAAAAATTTCTGGGCCTACTTCATGGAGGGTCAGGAGTGGGAGAAGTAAGAGCCGCACAGAGTTGAGTGGGCATATAAGGGCAGTGGTGCAGGGGGACGGGGGACATGGCTGTCATCACCAAGGGCTCCTGTGGTAAAGGGGCCAAGCCCCAGAGGCTCAACCCCGCTCCAGGAATGTGTGTAAGGCAAGATTCTTGGATCCAATAGCCTGGGTCCAAATCCCCGTTCTGCCACTTGCTATTTGCGACCTCTGATTTCCTCATCTGAAACAGGGCGAATGATGGAGCCTGGGGGATCCTCATGAGGGTAAAATGAGGTAATCCACGTAAAGCCCTTCACAGAGGGCCTGTCTCCAAGCAAATGCCGGAGGAGTCTGTGATTTACACTGCTACTGTCCCGCCGCTACCCACACCCCCCGCCCCGTGCCCACCGGGCCGGGTACCTGAGGACGGTCGGGCAGAGCTCAGCAGTGTAGAGGAAGAACACAGTGACCGAGGCGGACAGGCTGAACTTTCCAAGCACAATCACCACGACCATCATGGATTTCTGCTCTGCAGCCAGCCAACATGGCCACCTGAGTCTGGGGCCACTGTCCCTTCAGGGAAGGGGTTGTGGGGGGGAACCCGCCCCCCCATCCATCGGCCCTCCCTCCATCCCTCCCAGAGGCATCTGGCCTCGACCCCACCACCTGGCAGACTCAGTCAGAGGAGGGTCCATCTGCTTGGTCAGCAGGGAGAGGGGTTCCCTGGGACTCCCGCTGGCCTCGCAGGCCACTGTCCACCGTGGACCCAGCCCCCGCACCTCTGCCTCCAGTGCTCTCTCCTCTCAGCTCCCCGCCTGCCCAGCTGTGGCCTCCCCTAACCAGACTCCTGTTCCCCTCTTGGGCACCCACTCGGCCCCTAGGCCCACTCAGCAAACTTGCCTATGCCCTGAGTGCCAGTCTCCCTGCTCAGAGCCCTCCCCTCCATCTCTGCAGGTGGGCAGGGGCAGGGGGCCACTTAGGCCCTGGAGCCCGAACAGCAGAGATTGGTCTTAGACATTATAGGATGCCCAATTCTGGGCATCTGGACGTGTGCATTGAAGGAGAAAGAAAAGCCCCGGCATCTGGGAAAAACACCACTCCTGAGATGCCCTGAAGCTGGGAGCGGGATTCAATTCCCTGCCTGGGGCACGGGAGGTTACAGATCCTCCTTTATCAGCCTTGGCTGGACCCCTGCCCCGCCCCACTCCCCACTCTGGTTCTGGCTTTTTCTGGGTCTGGGATGAAATCTGAGATCTAGTTATCTCCGTTGGTGATTCTATGCCTGCTTCCCTCACGTTTGAGAGTTTAAAATTAGGCTGGTGCAAAAGGAATTGCGGTTTTGCATTGTTGAAAGTTGCCGCTTGATGTTGGAATACATTCTTAAATAAACGTAGTTATGTTATACAGCATTTTGATGTGCATTTCTCGCTTTGTTTTTTTTGTTTTTGTTTTTTTTGCTAATGACTTATTACTTGCTGTTTATTTTATATTTATTTTGGACTATGGAAATGATGTTAGACAAAAAGCACATTCGAGCAATTTTCTTATTTGAGTTCAAAATGGGTCGTAAAGCAGCGGAGAAAACTGCAACATCAGCAATGCATTTGGCCAAGAACTGCTAACGAACGTACAGTGCAGGGGTGGTTCAAGAAGTTTTGCAAAGAAACGAGGAGCCTTGAAGATGAGGAGTGCAGTGGCCGGCCATCGGAAGATGACAACGACCAATTGAGAGCAATCGTGGAAGCTGATCCTCTTACTACACGAGAAGTTGCTGAAGACCTCAACGTCGACCATTCTACGGTCGTTTGGCATTTAAAGCAAATTGGAAAGGTGAAAAAGCTCGATAAGTGGGTGCCTCATGAGCTGACCGAAAATAAAAAAAAAAAAATTGTCATTTTGAAGTGGCTTATTCTACACAACAACAACAAACCATTTCCCGATCGGATTGTGATGTGCGACGAAAAGTGGATTTTATACGACAACCAGCAATGACCAGCTCAGTGGTTGGACTGAGATGAAGCTCCAAAGCACTTCCCAAAGCCAAACTTGCACCAAAAAAAGGTCTTGGTCACTGTTTGGTGGGCTGCTGCCGGTCTGATCCCCTACAGCTTTCTGAATCCCAGCAAAACCATTACATCTGAGAAGTATTCTCAGCAAAACGATGAGATGCACCGAAAATTGCAACTCCTGCAGCCGGCATTGGTCAACAGAAAGGGCCCGATTCTTCTCCAGGACAGCGCCCGACCACATGTCGCACAAGCAACGCTTCAAAAGTTGAACGAATTGGGCTACGAAGTTTTGCCTCATCCGCCATATTCACCTGACCTCTCGCCAACCGACTACCACTTCTTCAAGCATCTCGACAACTTTTTGCAGGGAAAATGCTTCCACAGCCAGCAGGATGCAGAAAATGCTTTCCAAGAGTCCGTCGCATCCAGAAGCACAGATTTTTATGCTACAGGAATAAAATAACTCCTTTCTCGTTGGCAAAAATGTGCTGATTGTAATGGTTCCTATTTTGATTAATAAAGATATGTCTGAGCCTAGTTATGATGATTTGAACTTTATGGCCCAAAACTGCAATTACTTTGGCACCAACCTAATATCCTTGCTTGAGTCACTTAAAAAGACTTGCTTTTTCAAAAACCACCGAGCAAATGACATTTAGCAATAAATTTGTTTCCCCACTTTGTTTTAGCCAAATGCCAGTCAGCACGGCCACCATCTGTGCCAGGGAGAGCTCCAGTCAAGACACACACAATTCCAGCCCCCGCGGAAAAGGAGGGAGTCCCTGGAGGCAGAGCCTGGAAGCAGCCTCCCCAACCCCAGCCCCAAGCTGGCGAGGGGCCTTCTCATGGCCAGTGAGTCCAAGTGGGTGTCAGTGTACATCCAAATCCTCAGCCCTGCCACTCTCTAGTTCTGTGGCTCTTTGAGGGTTTAAAAATCTTGCCAGCCTCCCCTTATTTCCTTCTCTTTTCTGGGCCCTGCAGCTCCTGCCCCCTGGGCACGCTGTGGGGCCACCAGGCTTGGAGGAGAGCCTTCCTTGTAAGAAGAGCTCCTAGACAACCTGGCCTAACATTACACTCAATTTCAGCAGGCGGTGAAGTAACACATAACAGCAGGCATTTCCCAATCAAAGGGGCTACAGAGCAGAGGGAGAGTCTGGGTAGCAGTTGAAGGATATCTGTGCCGTCGCCTGTTCACCCTGAACCATCAGACTGCTTCTGACGTGCACGGGAATCAGGTGAGAGAAAGCTGTCCATCTTCCCGGACAGGGAAAATGCCTCTGGACAGCCCTGGCTTGGGAACCACCACCCTTCCCTGCTGTGGGGGGGAGAGCCCAAGTTGTTGGAGCGTGCTCTGGAGTTGCAGGGCTGATGGACCCTGGGTACAAGAAGCCGATCCCCACGTGTCTAGCTGCCCGGACAGGGCAGGATGAACTCGGGAAGGGTTATAGAGAAGGCAAGGGGGCTGGGGCAGCCGGAGGGGAAGGGTGGTACCTTGGGGAAGGAGAAGGATAAGCAAACACATGAGGGCGCCTTGCAGGAGAGTCACCATTAGGCTCCACTTCCTCCCTATCTGCTCTAGGAGAAAGATGGAGCACAGCCGGGCGGGCACTTCCATGATGCTAGGAACCACCCTTCTGAGGTAGAGGCTCATGCCAACATCCTTCATCTTGAGGCTCAGAGTAAAATAGCTGTAACTGACGGTAAACCTGGGTGGAAGCCAGGAGAGAAATGCTCAGAGAGGAAAACGTGCACGCAGAGAGCGGGCGGGGGAATGAAGAGAGGCCGCGAGGCAGGGGCGGTGTGAGCAGGGGAGGAAAACATGCAGAAGGGTCTGCGGTCTGCGGCCAAGCCAGCGTGCCCCTGGCCTGCAGCCAGCCCGGCGTACTCACCACACACCAGCCATTGCCAAGGTCACCTTGCGGAGGTGCTTATTGCTATAGAAGTCCAGGGCAGAGACCTCAGTCATCTTCTTTCCAGGCAGCTTCAGCTACAGGACAAGCAGGACCAACCAGAGGTGGGGCCGAGACCCCAGCTTGCGCCCCCCCCCCCACAGGACCCTCAAGGCCCACCTGCCCCCACCCCCACCCCCAGGACCCGCCTGGCTTCTGGCCTTCCCCTAGCAGGGTTCCATCTTGCTGTCATCACTCTCCTCAAGCAGGGGGCTGGGGACACCCTCTGGGCTGGGGTCCCACCTTCCACAGCCCTTTGCCCTGGCCCCACCCCTGGCCTGAAGCCTCTTACCTTGTCCAGCAGATTTAAAGGAATGGTCTTCTTGTTCACCGCAGCCGCATAGCATAGCACCTGCTTGGCCTCCTTCACCTTCCCTTTCATCACCAGCCACCGCGGGGACTCGGGGAGAATCCTGTGTGGCCCACCCCTCTCTCATGTCATCATTCCAGGATGCTCCAGAGACCCAAGTCGGCCCCACCCCAGCCTCAACTGTGGCCACCCTGCTCCAGCATGAGATGACTTGGCTGTTGGAGACCCCCAAGGCCACCACCAGCCAGGACGTGCCCCCTGGCCCTCCCTGGCAGCCAGCTCTTCTCCAACCCAAGCCACACACAGCCCCACTGTGCTCAGTAAAAACCTAGCCACTCACTGCCTCTTCCACCCTCAGAGTCATCTCTAAGACCTCTTCTCTCCTTTTCCACATCTGCCCAACATTCCAAAGGCACTGGCCTCCATGCCCACACCCTCTATTAGATCCCCAGTTCTCACAGTTGGGATTCTCCAGTTTCCCATCTGCCTCCCCAACAGCCAGGGGAATATGAGTGGCAAGACCCCAGCTCTGACCCGGGTGAATGGAGGGGTGAGTGAAGGTGTCTACTCTGTCCCATCTCCCACCCCTGCTACATTCCCCATTGCTTTTGGCTTCAGGATAACTCTCACCTCTCAGGTTTGCCCAGTCCTCCCAGGCTGTCAGAATCCATACAGATAGGAATATTTGCAAGCACTCACTATGTGCTCGGTGTCCTTGTATATATCTCACTCAATCCTCCTTGCCCCACTGTGGACCTGGTATCGTTATCCCCGGTATATTCCCAGCCTCAGAGAGTAAGGACATGCCCAAGTTCACAGGGGCAGAGCTGGTGTGAACCTAGGTCCCCCAAGGCACTCTCTGCACGACTATGATGTCAACCCCTGCTGATCGGGCACCGCCACCCTGGCCCCGGCCTGGGCTCTGTGGCTGGTCGCTGGGGACACCAGAGACAGCTTCATCCCCCCGACCTCCTGCCCTCTCCCCCCAGGGATCAAGCAATACTGTTCTACTCTAAGGCTACCGAACTCTCCTAAAGAAAATCATCAAACTCAGACACCCTCAAAAAGATGGGGGATTGACCACATGCCCTTAAATAAGCAGAGGAATTTTTTAAAAAAGACACGCTCTCAAGGTCAAAGAGAAGGGGAGAGAGGACACAGTGGAAGGGAGATTCAGCAAATGTGCTGAAGCCCACAGTGGATGGAGGAGGTCTGCCGACGAGGGCAGGGGAAGCCCTCACCACTGGGCGTGTGGAGGGAGATGCAAAGAACTGCCCCCGCCCCGGCCAGAGGACCTGGATGCCCCTGCCCTCAGAGATGGGACTCCTCTGGTTTCCGTGGTAGCATGAGCTAGAGTACGGCAAGGGGTGGGGGGTCTGGGGGTCTGGGGGTGGGCTGAGGCAGGAGGGAGGGCACGAGGAACAGGGACCAGGGCTAAACACCTGCAGTGGAGTGCAAGTCCCCACAAGGCTGGCAAGATTCCCAGGCCCTATCCTCATGGGGGGCAGGGTTCAGGAATAACAGCCTAAGTTAGGCAACTACCTGGCCGAAACATGTGCTCACCATTTGATCCTGCAAGAGCAGGGATCCCTGTACCTGTAGCATCTGCTTCACCTGGGAACTTGTCAGAAATGCAAGTTCTCCGGCCCCACTCAGACCCATTGAATCAGAAACTCTGGAAGGGGGGCCCAGCCATCAGTGTTTTAACAAGCTCCCCCGGGTGATTCTGAGCATGCTTCCAACTGCCAAAAGCAGTCGGCTCCCTCTCACGCAGTTTCCCTTTAGAGTCTTAGTGACTCACTCAAGTAGGAAAGGACAACCAGAGATCACCAGATATAGAAGAAAATGAAATGAGAGCCCAAATATCAAACAGAAACAATGACCCCAGAGGACACAGCTAATGTGGGGAACAGGAGGAAAAAGAAAAAAAGACTCTAATTTGTATCTTCAAAAATATTTGAGAATGTTCTACAATTCTACATTCATAAAACAAGATATAAAGGCTATCAAAACTGAAATAAAACCAAAGAATAAGGAATAGCAGTGTAACTGAAGGTTAAGTGGGACTTTTCTCGTGTCCTGGAATTTCACCGAAAATCCCAAAGCTGGTAATCATGGTTGATAACCCCACATTCTACAAAGAGGTGCACAGCCCAGCCACCTATAGAAGCTAGAAATTTCCAGTTCCTGGAAGTAAGAGGGTCTTGAGTATGTTCCCCTCCTCATATTGCTTTTATCTGCTCCAGCCTGGAGAGCGGGGGTCCAAGCCAGCTCCTTAGATATACCGGATGGGGGGTAGGGGTGGGGGGTCCTGGCCTCCCGCTCTCTGGCTGGGGCTTGCTGATTCAGAAACTTGCACTGGTCCTGCAGACAGTAAGAGAGTTTATGGGAGAGTCCCTATGTGCCTCCTGAAGTTGGAAGATCTACACACACCCAGACACTGGTGCCCCACTCCCTCCCAGGTATGATGAAGGCGGGAGGTTAGTGGGAGCAGCCCACCATGGCAGGGTGAGGGTTGGGGTGCAGTCAGCACTCTGCACTTGGACAGTGAGTTTTTCTGGCCAAGTGGACCCTGCTGTCTTGAAGGCATCCCATGTGCTGGGGTGAGAGGACCCCTACAGGGAGGGGCTGTGGAGGTGAACTGCCAGGGACAGGAGCTGGGCAGGGTCACAAAGAGGTCAGCCCTGGGAAAGTGCAGACTCAGAAGACTCTGTAGGTATGCCCTGCAGAGGCCACTGGCAGGCTACAAGAGCTCCTGTGGCGGAAATTTCTTGTCTCTTTTCTCTCATGCCCCCCTCCTCTGCTCACAACCAAGATGTGAGCAGGGAGACAGAGGGGACGCAAAAGCATAGAGTTAGGGGTCAGGGGGGACACCGCCAATTGGGTGGAAGTTTGAAGTTCTAAATTGGACTGGATTGGCCTTTTAATGCCAAAAGGAGAGTCTTCATTAGCAAAACGAGACTCATTTTTACAGCTAAAAATAACTGGAAAGAGGTGGAAGCTGCCCCAAATATTGACAAGTGGCAGGGGAGGGACAACTGACAGGACGTGCCTGAAGGCTGTGGCTGAAGAAAAAGGCACCCTGGAGTTGAGACCATTCAATAAGCCCTCTACTCATTTTATGTAGAACGCTGGAGACATGCACCGGAAGAGAGAGCCGAGAGAGTGGACTGCGATGGCTTCTGGGAAAGGAACTGGGAGCTGGGAGACAGCTAGTATCCGGGAGTTATTTTTCACCCCAAACCTTTTGGTACTATTTAATCTTTAACCATATGCATCTATTACATTAATAAGTTTTTTTTTAATGTTTTTAAGTTCAAGCCACGAAACACTATTTCCCAGCTCCGTGACAGAATCATGCCTTCTGGCGCCAGCTGGGACCCCACAGTCACTTGGGCATCTCAAGGACTGCCCAGGCTGGTCTCCAGCGTCCACATTACTTGGAAGGGCTCCATGCCCCCTAAATGCCCTTACTCTTAATGAGTGACCCCACCACCCATAGTACACGCCTGTATGGTGCAATGGCTAGAGGGCAGAGGTTTTGGAGTCAGACACGCTGGGTTCAAGTACCAGCTCCACCACTTCCTAGCTGTGTGATCTTGAGCAAGTTATTTTGACCCTCTGAAGTCTCAGTTCCCTCCCCACCCCGCAAATGACATGGGACTAATACAGCCCCTCTTTCAGGGCTGTAAAGATTAAATATGGTGATTTCTTCTCCAGAATCACCTATCCCTTAACGAGTGTCATCTCAGCTCTCTTTCTCTCCCCTTTCTGCCTGCCCTCCCATTCTTCTCATATTCCCACCTGCCCACAGTTAGTACCATCTCACTCCTGTTCCCATCCCTTCTTCCTTACTCTTCCAAGTTTTGCTCCCTCAGCTGTCTCTTCATTGCATCAATCACTCAGGCTCCTGCCTGACTCCCGTATAATTAAAAACACCCGAGACCCCTTCCCTGCATCCACATGTGTCCTCACTCTCCCCTGCCCACCTCTGCCCATCAGGGCTCCATTCCTCAGCTCCTCAACCTCCTGCCCCTCCACTGAATCCATCTCAAGAAAGCCACCAAGGCCAAGAGACCCTTCCCCAGCCCCACCTTTCTTGCCTTCAATCCTGACCATTCCCTTCTCCTTGAACCCTTGCCTTTTAACACTCCTCCTTCTGACGGTCTCGCTGATGTCAATCTGAGGATCTCCCCTGAGGGGGGCATTAAAGCTGGGGGCCCAGGGACCCTGCCCTCGGCTCCTTCTCATCTCATCTCCATGTACTTTCTCCCAGGGGGAATACCACCCATTCCCTCCACAGCACACCACACACACCCCCGTTTCCACCCCATCAGACGCCCCCTTGTGCACGCACTGCGTTCCCTGGCTCACCAGATATAGGAGATGAGGAGGAATACAGGTGCCCCACCCACCAGCAGCAGCAGCCGCCAGTGGGGGAGGCTGTAGGAAAGCCCCATCAGGAACAGGAGCCCCACGGTGAAATAGCAGTGTGCCAGGATGATGGCGTGGCCCCGGTGCTCGCCCATCAGCCACTCAGTGGCTGCGCAGAGGCCGAGAGGACAAAAACCATGGTCAGCTCGAGGTCCACAGGGTTGCCCCTGCATCCAGCCTCCCGAGGTACCCCAGTCCTCTCTGGACAGCCCAGACTGGGCTGAGGTTATTCTGCCTGCTTATGATCCGCCCTGGCTCCAGTGACAGTTCCCCACAGCCAGCACGCCACTGGCCTCTCGTCTGACCTGCAATCACATTGCCTCTAGTCCCTTCCCAACCTGGCAGCTCCCTCCAAAGACCTCCTGCCTGTCCACACGCCCTGGGCTCAAGCCTGCACAAGGGGGCCTCGGTGGAGACCCCTGTGCTTTGGCTCTCGCGGCTGAGCCCTGGCAAGCCCTCAGTGAGGAAAGGGCTCCTGCCAGGTGAGCACACCAGGTGAGTGCAGCTAGAAGGCCCGCTGAGTGCTCTGGGAGCTTTGCCATCACACATGCCTTCACCTAAGGGCTGCTTGACCTTGACCAAGGTGGTTAACTTAGCTGAGGCTCAAGCTGCCCCCACAGCTAAAGGAATACCAAAACGGTGCCTAATGCATTGAGTGTCAAGGTATATAAAGGGTTCAGCAGGTAGCCCCCGGGCCCTGGTCCATCCTAAAGGGCTGAGTAAACGTAAGCCGTGCCTGCAAGGAGGGAAGCCGGGGGCATGAAAGGGTGGAGTGGGGAATGGGTGGGGTACAGAGGCGTGGGTGGAGGGTGAGGGGGCGAGGCGGGCTGGCCGCTGGCTCACGGGCATCAGGGGTCCCCAGGCTGTGCCCCGCCCGCACGCGGCCCGGCCTCACCCAAAGACACGCTGCTGATGGCGTAGCCCACCACCGCCTGGGAGACGCCGAAGCGGAAGAACAAATACAAGCCAAAGCTGCTCACGAAGGCTGTCCCGAAGCCGAAGACTATCAGCCCCAGCAGCGAAAGCAGGATGGCGGGGTAGCGGCCCAGCCTGCGGGCGGGGAAGGGAGGCTGCGCGGGTGCCGGGACCTCCCCGGCTGGCCCCTGGCGCGCCCCGGGGGCCAGGCCCTGAGCCCTCCGTGGGCCTTGGGAGCGCCCCTTCCCTTCCCCTCCCAGAGCTCAGGACTCTTGAACTCTGAATGCCCGTGAGGAGGAGGGGAGGGCGTCTCGGACCAGAGGGAACTCCGGGAGACTCACCTGTCACATATGTACCCAAAGACGATAGACCCTATCAGGAGGCCCGCCATGAACACGGTCTGCACGATTTCCATCTTGGGTTCCTTGCCACACACCAGGTCAAACTGGGGGTTAGACAAAGGGATTGGCCACAGGGCTCTGTCCAGAGTCAGCCTCTCCCCAGGGTGGAGCCGGAAGGCAGAGAGGCCTGGGAGAGGGCAGGTAACTGTGTGTGCCACCTGCTTCCCCTCGTTGTGTCTGCATCCCATCCTGTACAGGCAGACCCCTTGGAGTCAGGCCTGAGGACAAGGACCAGAGGGGCAGGCTGAGATGGGGGAGGAGGTGGGGAAGTAACTGAGGAGAGGCAGGAACCACTGAGGACCCAATTCTCAAACACAGATGCTAAGCCCCAGCCTGGAGATTCCAATTGGGCAGATCTGTGGAGGGCCCAGGTTCCAGCTCAAGTTAAGAAACCCTGTGAGAGGTACTTGATCAAAGCTGCTTTTTTCCCCGCTACCTATCTTCTGTGAGTTCAGAGGGCAGAGCCACAACTATGGAAGCAATGGCAAACCCTGCTATCCACCTCTCCCCCCAGATCTCCTCTAGCTTCCTTGCTAAGTCATGTAGGGCCAGGGCTGGGCAGTCTGAATCCTGGCCCCCTTTCTTCAGGATGACCTCAGGCCAATTGCTTCCCTTCTCTGGGCCTCAGTTTCCCCACCTATTCAGTGAGGGTAGGGGCACATCTCTGGGACATGGGGTGGCTACAGACACACCTCATTGATCAGCGATCGCGTCTTGGACTCAGGATAGATCCACCCATTCTGGCACACCTGTGTGTTGTTGAGGCCAAATTGGATGATGGAATCCAGATCCCAGGACACGGGTGAATACATTAGGCACGTCACGTAGCTGCTGTTGGACTCGTGGGGCAGGGTCAGATTCAGCTGCTCAGCTTCCGACAGGTTGGGGGCGATTGCCAGGATCCAGCTGGTGTTGCAATAGGGTTCCTGGGCTGTGAACATGAAGTAGTCAGCAAACATGAAGAAGGCCGACAGCATGTTGGGGATGAAGGTGAGGGCCACCAGCCTCCGCTGGAATGTGCCAAACTGCCCCAGTGCATTTAGGATGTTGGCAAACTTGTCCTCCTGCTTGGTTTTCATGGTCTTCCATCTGTTAAGCAGAATCTCCAGAGGCCAGGAACTGGGATATGCTGGTGCCTCATCAGAGTACAAATTCCTGAAAGGACGCTGGCTGTTTCTCTTCGCCACCTGTTCAAAGAAAGGATGCTGCTTAGCCTCTACTGACACCACTTCCCAGATATGAGAGATTGGCACAGGAACCACTGACCAGAAATAGGCCTCTCAATCTTATAGATTCCAACCTTGATGTTCTCTGTAGTTCCTGCCTACAGGAACTTGCTTCTTAAGTTTCCTGGTTAGCATAATGTGTTCCCTGCTGACCCACACTCTCCTTTTTTTTTTAGTGCATTTAAGATTTTT
>JAQZBX010049749.1:0-19849 GCA_029593785.1 Cabassous unicinctus
TGTTAAATGGAAAAACAGCACAGAACGAATACTTGTTTTCCTCGCAGTGTCAGGATGGGGTTAGACGAGAGGAGCCATTCAGCCGTCTAGTGGAACACCTGGTGCAGAGCCAGCAGCAAATAGCTGAAGGGATCCGCTCGTTGAAGGCGCCCTGAGGGCCCCTGGCACGGCCTCCCCCCGCCCGGAGCGGAGGCGCCTGGCTGCAGGGTGGCCCCGGCCCCCCTCAGGCCACCCCCGGGCTCCGCGGGTGGACGGCCTTGTCCTCAGAAAGCTCCTCCTCCCACGCCTGCCTGCGCTGACGCCTCTCCTCTCCCATTGAACCCAGAGAAGGCCAATTCATTTTCTTTCTCAAAAACGGATTTTATTTGTATACGTAACATATGCACAGATCCTAAAAATCCAAGCACTGCAGTTGAATCCTCTTTCCCACTCTCCCTTTATCTCCAGAACCGACTTCCTTTCAACACGCCAGCTCTCCAACCGCCCTGACACGCGTGCTCGCTTCCCTTTGCCTGTCGTCTCTGTTCCAGCTCTGCCCGTCCTCAGGCTGCACCCCATTCCCTTCCTCCGGTTATACGGTTTCTGCTACTCAAGCCTCCACCCCCCCGCCCCCCAGGCCTCCCTCTGACGGTGTCCAAAGCCAAAGCATCAGTGTCGCCTTTCACCAGGCGTTGTCGCTCCTTAGGGGTTGTGCTGAAGTGCCTGCCTCTTCCTGAACTCGGAAAAGAAGAAATGAAATTGCCCTTTAACCCAATCTGGAAATAGTGATCAAAATTTAAAATGCACAAATCCTCTGACGCAGCAATTCTATTCACATAAGTACACTATATATACGCACACACATTCACATTTTTGTTAAGTGTATATTCCAGTGGGTATCCAAATATTGGAGTAATAATATATATCTGGTAAAAAAAATAACGAGGTTGGTGTGCTTCAGTTAATTTGGAAGGATGTCCAAGAGCTGTCATCAGGGGGAAGAACGCCCTCTGAGGAAAAGCACGTATAGACTGCTCCCACCTGTTTCCTTTTTTAAGGTACACAGAAAAATATTTTATTTTGTAGAAAATGTCCAGAAGACCAAAGATAAAACAGTTAAGGTGGTTATATTGGGGAAGACGGAGTGAGCTATGGAGTGAGACATGAGAGAGACAAGGTCCAGAGAGGAGGGAAGGAAAGAAGTGTGGTGGTGCGGAAGGACAAAAGAGAACGCGGGGGCAGGGGGAAGTGGTCCCCAGTCATCACTAGGTATTATGACAAATATTTGTTGATTGACCCAATACCTGAAAGAAAATGACCAGATTGTCAACCTCTGCCCAGGGAAAGAAGGTGCTTCGTGTCCATATGCTATTTTGCCCTCTCTTTGCATTTGGACATCTCAAACTACTTTTTTCACTGACAGTTTCAGTGTGTTTTTTTGTCCCAATATACATAAATAAAAGAAATAGAATAAAAGGTAAGAAGATGATAATGTTTTGAGCAAGGTCAAAAATAACTGAATATCACACAGCAAAACTAGAAATAGAGTCCTTTCCAGCACCGTGCTTTATCAAATATAGCCAAAGTTTCATCATCTAACAACCCATCTCATTCTACACGGAAGCTTTGCAAAGCCAATGAATCACTGTTCTTTAACCAAAAAACAAAGAGACAAAACAAAACAATGCCAGCAACCCCTCAGGCATGAGCAGCCACACAATAACAAACCAATGTGGGCAGATTTTTTTTAAAAAAGCATTTGCACGGAAACTAATTTATTCCCAGAGTTTCCAAGGGTTTAGTATTTTAAAAAACAGTGAATACATGTTTTGTTAAAACAAGAAAAAATAGTCTTACAGTGTTTATAACTTTTCAAAAGGAAGTTGCATGGCCTAATGAACTGTATCTTGGCATCAGGAACTTCAAATACTTCTCTTTCTCAAACAGTCTCGCTGTGTGGCCTTGGATAAACTACTTACCCTCTCTGTGTTCCTAATTTTTTAAAAATGGGATTATACTGGCTGACTAAACAGAATAGGTATTGTGTTCACCAATGGATTAGTGACTACAAAGAATCGTTCAAATATGAACAAAGAAGTGTTATGTCTAACTGAAACACACATATTAAAGTAGTTGGAACAGTTCTCTCGTCAGGTAAATAAGGCAGTTCGACTAGCTGAGCTTTGAAATGAATTCCAACTTTAAAAATTCAATTACTCTAAAAGCTGTATTTCTATAGTCAAAAAATTCATAATTCACTTTTTGATATTGAAACTGTCCATCATTTTGCAGAGTTTCTAAATGAAGATCATCTATTTTTTTAGTATGTTTTCACCATGAAACAGGATGAGGGAGAGAGAGAAATTACTTCAGCATCTGTGTCCTGGTGTACTCTTAGCAAACCTTATTAACCTTTGGAATTCTGACTCTGATTTATTAATGAGCCACAGTAAATAGTCAAATATGACGTACCTAAGAAATCTTTCACGGTATTCCAGGAGAGCCAACTAGAACAATCCCATAGTTTCTGTGCATACATTCTGATGATACCTGTTTAGATGTCCATTTCTTCCTTAGGTTGTAAAACCATCCAGACTGGGACACTGCCTCAGCCGTGCCTGTGCACACAAAGCGTAGCACAGTGCTTGGCATGTAGAAGACTTAAATAAACGTCCGCTGAACAAAACTGAAGTCAGAGCAGCAAAGCTGAGCTCTTCAGGAGAATTGGGACTAGAAGTAGATTTCGTGAGTTGACAGTTTTCTAAGGAGCAGAACCAAGTATCACAGAGACTAACTTCAGAACTGCCTGTTAAATTCCTAGACAAGGGAATGTAATGAGGCATAGCTAATTTAATATCTCAGTAACCTCCCAATAACTCTCCACTGCACAGAGATTGGCTTAATTCAGTGTGACATGCAAGGCCATTGAGGCTTTCCCACCATCCTCTTTGGATAATAAATTTTCTGTCTTCACCTTAACTCTACTCAATGCACATTGCCCTCCGGCCACATTCAACTCTGTGCTATCTGCAAACACATCAGGCCTTTGCACTTGCTACCAATTTTTACAAAGGTTTCCAAGGGACATAACTTTGATATGTGCTGGTCTTTGAAACTGGAATGTTTTCTCCCATTTCTTTCCTCATAAGCTTCTGCTCATCTTTACGACCATCCTCTGTGAAGTTCTACCCAAACTCTCCTACCTCTATAATAATACATATTTTTGTCATTTCCTTATATAACTCATCACAGGCAGAAACTTAGTCTTATTCTTTATGATCCCAATACTGAGCATGATACCTGGCTTTGATTTTGCCTTCATTACATTTTGTAGAATGAATTAATGTTTGCGGGCCCAATTTTTAAAATTCATCTCCTCTCCCCAGCCTTTGTTTTCTGAAACCAGAGGCTACTTGGGCTTTGGGGGTTAATGAATCAATGTAGTGGGTGGGAGCAAGAGCTCACATGTGCTTGGAGGGCTACCAGGATTCACGCTGGAGAGGCCACCCCACTGAGCCAATCGTGGTATGGTAGTTTGAGATTATTTTATGAATCCCAAAAAGAGAAAGATTCTGTTTTTAAACTTATCTATTCTTGTGGGTGTGATGCCCTTTGATCACATTAGATTCAGTTGAGGGTCCTTTGATTAGATTACTGGATAAGATCTCTTTAGGGCTTTTTATTGGACTATGTCAGTGAGGAGTGACTCCGGTTGTGTCTCTGCCCCCTTGCTGGGTCTGATATAAACCCAGAAACACAGAGAGAGACACAGACATGGGAAAAGGAGGCTGCCATATTTGATCCTGCCACGTAAGAGAGGTTTTGCCCACAGCTGAGCTGCAATGAGACAAGCAATGAGATAAACTGAAGCCCAGAGAAAGAGCGGAGACCCAGGAGGAGACAAGTCCTGTGCCAGGTTTGCCTACAGCTACACAAAGGCAGAGAGCTCAGCAGAGATCAGTGGCCACCTTGCTTCGCATGTGGTAGCTGACTTTGGTGAGAAAGTACCTCATGTGGTGTCCTGATTTGGACTTCTCAAGGCCTTAGAACTGTGAGCTTCTACCCCAAATAAATCCCTTCTATAAAAGCCAACCCATTTCTGGTACTTAGCATTGGCCTCCCTTTGGCAAATGAAAACACATGGTGACATGGTAGGTAGGTAAGACTTGCCCCCGAATTTGCCACCAGAGACTGGGTTTTGAGTAAAAGGAGGAGGGACTGTTAGTCATACAGGCTGGTGTGACTCCAAAGATGGATGTATGACAAATTGATTCACCAAAGAGTTAGTTTGTATCATAGGTTGTTTAGAACAAGTGGGATTGCGAATTATAGGACTTGGTGTCTCCATGTGGAAATTCTTTCCCAGCATTTCTCAGGAAATTTGTTTTCCTAAATCCCTATCCCAAGCAAAATCCACTGAGAAATTGAGAAAATGCAGAAGAGTGTTTTATTTCTAGGAAGAGAATTAAAGCAATGACATCAACATAGAGATATTACTAGGTTGAAGGACTCCTCTATTGCAAAGTTGAAAACATGGAGCAGAGAAGGTCAGCATTTCTAGGAGCTGGGTGGGACAGGAGCAGCTAAGACAGGAGCAGTTTTGGTCTAATCTGTCATCTCGCTTGTAGCTGTTGCCATGAGTAATGAGTGTGACTGCAACATATTGGATAATATTTAATAATATTGCAAATAAAATAAATGTTAGTAGGTTTATATCATAATATACTTTAGACAAATCCCATGACTGATTTTTCAAGAAATAACAAGCTTTAAATAAACTCTTAAATTAGAAATTTTGACACATGATTCTACGTAGTGTGTTAACTTTTCTAGGAGATCTGAATGTTTCATTATCTCTGTACTGCCCAATGAGTTTCACTGGCTGTGCAGGAAAAAATTAACATAGCAGGCCTGACCCTTAGAAAGACCTGCTTGCAAGATTGGCCCTCGGCTGGTGTCTGGGAACTTGTGTGGTTAACAGTTCCCTAACTGATATAAAAGTTGCCCTAAATGATAAGAGACAACATTGCCTGAGTTTTATAAACAATGTGGTTTATGTAAGCACCTGCTTTCCTTCTAGAAGCCTGGAAATTTGGTAGGTTCTGAGTAGAGGGTGCCTAAGTGATAAATGAAAACCTTGTGAAGTGAGTGTCTAATGGGCTTCCTGGTGGATTGCACTTCATACCCATTGTTACAATTCTGGGACAGGACTCTTGGGAGCTCATGCTTGGGTCCCTCTGGACTCCATCCCTTTCCCTGGACTGATTTTGTTTTGGGTCCTTTCACCATAATAAATCACAGCCTTGAGTACAATGGCTCCTCTTACCAAATCAGCAAACATAGGAGTTCCCCAACATAATGACGCTTACCAGTGTGTGAATTTTCAGTGTGAGCTACAGTTCTCTGATACAGGGTATTATTGAACTTAGTATTTACTGTAACATTTTTTAGATCTCTGTAATAGTGAATACAGAATATGAAGAAACTTGAATGTATTTTAAGAATAACTTATGATTTCAAGAATTCTACAAATTCCCAAGAATTGTGATTTCTTGTTCCCAAATCCAAAGATTAATATCTCTTGGGCATTTGGAAGACTACTAGGAGTTAAATTTAGGCTTTTGTCAAAATAAAAATGTGAATTGTTAGGTAACTTTAACAGTTCAGTAAAATTTAAACAAAATTTTATTTAAAATATAGGAGTCTACTTTGAAGCTCTGGAAGGTATTAGTTTATTTAAATCATAAGTCTGATTCATGGAGAAAAATAAACAACTTTTACCTGGTCCAACTGTGAGTGGGGATGATGAAGTTATAAATTCATTATTTTATGTGAGGGAGGGAAAGGCCAAACAAGAAAAGTGACAAACAAGAAGGAATTGCTCTAGGGAACAGCCAAGATCACAGGATAGAAAGAGGTCAAGAATATTAGTGTAGGCTTTGATACTAGAAGCTTCCTCTGGCCTCTTTTTAAGAGAGGAAATGAGAAGAAGAAAAGTGCCCTGAAACAAATTCCTTAGGAGACCATCGGATGACGCTAAAGATATTCAACCACAAATTGTAGAGTAGGGCAGATGACTCAGCATAAAAACCTTACCTCTGAAGACGAGAGCATGGAGAAAAGAATTTAAGATGAAAGTGGAGGGAAGCTAGGTTGGGTCTTGTTTTGGTTTCCTGGGGTTGCACAAAGTAATTACCATGAAATGGTTCAGCTTGGACAATGGGAATTTATTAGCTTAGAGTTTTGAAGCTGAGAAAATGTCCAAGTAAAGGTATCATCAAGGTGATGCTTTCCTCTGAAGATTGGCTGCCAGCAATCTTTGGCTCCTCTGCCACATGGCAAGGCACAGGACAGCGTCTGCTGGTCTCTCCTTCTCTTCTGGGTTTTGTTGATTTAAGCTTCTTGCTTCCATGGCTCTCTCTCTGCATTCATTCTGTGTAAAAAGGACTCCAGTAACAGGATTAAGACCCACCCTGAATGAGGTGGGTCACATCTTAATTTAAGGTCCTACTCACCAAAAGCTCCTACTTAGGATGGGTCCACACCCCCAGGAATGGATTAGATTTAAGAACATTTTTTTTCTGGGGTGCATACAATTTCAAACCACCACAGGCCTGAAAGGAATTCTTTTATAATTAGGAGTTATGCTGTCACGTCTCTTGGAAACATTCTACTTAGTGCAGTGACAGCTGGGCTGAGCTACCTCAGTAGTTGCCCTATGGTTCCCTAATGATGAGGCCATTGCATTATGATTATACACTATCCTCATGTGTTAGGTTTCATGAAAAAACTGGGTGAGAATAGGGCACAAAATGGCCAAAGAGAATGGAAAAGTTTCAGGGTCTACAACCTTGAAGAGAAAACTCTGACCCTCTTCTGTCCTACAGCAGTTTTAGCAAAGTGAGGTTCTGCAGAACTGCTGCCTCATGTGGCTTCAGTAGCGTGTGTGATTTCCCACCACTTGACTGTGTCTGTGTTTGTTTGCTCCTTTTACTTGTGATCATGTCAATTCACCAGTCAACGGCTTTCTGAGCTCTTGGTGTTACTTGAGTCCTAGTGGACTTGTGCAGTAGCAAGAGCTGCTTATGTGCAGATGAACTTAGCTGGCCTTCTTATTATCTGAATAATTATCAATAATAATTAAATAAGCACTTATGTTCATTGAACATTTACAGTATGCCAGCCACTGGGCTAGCTGCTCTCCAGGTAGCATTTCATTGAATGTTTACAATGACTTTATGAGGTATGTACTGTAATTACCCCCATTTTGCAGATAGGGAAGCCAAGCCCAAAGTTCACACAGCTAGCAAACATCAGAGCCAAGATACATACACAGATTTATCTAACTCTATAATAATCTCTTATCAACCACATCATATTGTTTCTTGTTATAACTGCTCACCGCTGGTGATCTTGTTGTTCTGTGGTAAAAATCAGACACATCATTTCTGATGGTGTTGAGAAGACAGATGTACCGGCTGTGTCAGATTCAATTCTCATGTATGCCAAAGGGCCATCTGTGCCAACAAACTCATACTGAAAATTCCCCCTAATTCTCTTCTCTGCTTCAAAATGTTGGATCAAAACTGTTGGAGCTAGCACGGAATTTAGCAATCATCTAATCCAGCAGTTCTCAAACTTTTTCTTCATAGGAGTCACCTCGAGGGACTATTCAAACACAGATTAATAAGCCTCAACCCCAGAGTTTCTGATTCAGCAGTTCTGGGCAGGGGGTGGGAGGGGTGGGCGACATCTGCATGGCTACCAAGCTCTCAGGTAAGGATGCTGGTCTGGAGACCACACTCAGAGGACCAACGATCCAACCCAACTGGGGAGAGATCTGGAGAGATGACAGGGTTACCCCAAAGACACTTGATGACTGAGAAGCAGAGGCAGAATAGAAATAGTATTCTTTCTCCCTTATTATGCAGCCTCTGGAAAAAACTGACAATAAAACAGCATTGCCTGGAGGAAGTAAGCTCATAAACTGCTGGTGGAAGTGTAAACTGGTACTAGGTTTATTGAAAGCCCTTGAGCACAAGATATTAGGCATTTTTAAATGTTCATTTGACAGCATCATTCCATTTTTAGGAGACTAGTGTTGGAAGTAACTGGAGTGGGGTAAACCTTTTTGTGCAAAAATATACACATAATATGTTTGTTAGGAGAGGATGGAGAGGATTGGTGCCAAGATTCAGCCTTATCCCCTCCAGAGGCCCACAATAATAAACATACTGCTTATGACTGGGACAGGAAAACCTACCACTCTCCTGCCTTATTTTTGTCACAGCCAAAGGCCATACCCTCATGCCACCATCATTCTGCTGAGTAGTCAGCAACCCTCTCTATTCCAGAGGTCCTGAGCCATTGGGCCAGGGAGCTGATGGGGGTGCCAGACAGACTCTTGGGACACAAACAAGTGTCACTTGAGATTGTGCATTTGATGGGCAATATGTGGCCACAGTCAACAAGAAGGATGACGAGGCCTTAATTCACCCTTCAAGCATCACTGGCAGCGGAGCATTCCTTTCACGGGGCTCGTCTCATGGTCTCATGTACCAGCATCTCAGCCTTCATCCTCCTCAACAGACTTGGTAGTTTTTCAATCTGTTATCTAGAGATTAACAAACAAACTATCTAACTTGTTCTACAAAGATCACCCTGATTATTTTGTCTTATACTTAGAGGTTTTTTTGTTGTTCTTGTTGTTTTTAGAATACTAGTAAGTTTATTTTAGTCCATAGTTTGTTTCCTAATCCTGAGAACTCTGGGATGGAGATGCCCAATCCACCATCAATTGAAGGGGGCTTCGATACCATACATCTGATGGATGGGACTCTCTTGCTTGTAGTTGTAGTCACTCTCGGTTCCTTGGTATGTTGTTTGTCCAGCATCTCCTTCCTGTTAGTTGTCCTGGGTAAGTCCATTGAACTGGAGAGTAGGTGTTGCAACTCAGTTGAGATTCAGGGCTCAGCTGGCACATGGACAGCCCAAAGATTCATGTCTCTTGGATTTACACCTACCAACTCTAGTACTAATTATAGGTTCAAATAGAAGGACAGAAGAGTCATGCATAGGGAAACCACTGCTGAGTCTAACTCAGTCACACTGGGGAGCATAAATACCAAATTAAGGTCCACTGGGAAGGGGCCAAATTCCTGAGTTGTCTGCCCTGATTATAGTGTCTGGATGTCTCCATATTGCTAAGGATCTTCACTATTTGGCATCATATCTACTTTGGCTGTCAATGAGATCCTGTTGAGATGTGCATAAACACTACCTCTGGGATGGCCTCCCAACTCACTTTGATGTCTCTTAGCCATACAAACTCATTTGTCTTTAGCTTTTCCCCCTTTTGGTCTAAGTGTTTGTTTGTTTGTTTGTTTGTTTGTTTGTTTGTTTGTTTGTTTTTCCAGATGCATTGCTTGTTGGTACTTGGTAGCAATCCCTCAGTGCCAGGGAGGCTCATCCCTGGGAGTCATGTCCCACACTGGGGGGAAGTTATTGCTTTTATATGCAGAGTTCAGCTTAGAGAGAGCTCACATTTGAGCAACAAAGAGGCTCCCCATAGGTAAGTCTTAGGCACCCTATGTCACTAGGCTAGGTTCCAATTTCAAGAGAAAAGTTCATAAGCATAGTCATCAATATCAAGGGTCCTTCAATGGACCATCCTCCTTCACAAGTCATTGTCCCTATACTTGGGGCATTCTTGTTGCTCCATTAGAGAAAGTGGCAGAGTTTCCCAGATGGGAATTTGATTTTTTTTTTTTTTGCTTATTGTGTGAATCTCCACCCACCATGACAATACCCCTAGAGTCTTTTGAAATTAATCAAAGAGTTGTTTTCTATTTCCCAAACGGGTGAATTCAAGTTTAGTTGTTTAGGACGTGGATGGGGAATTGCAGCAAAGGGGGCCATGGCAGGGGAGTGGGGGGAAGTGGTGGACCTTAGGGTACAATGAAGGAATACCACGAGCACAGAAAGGGGGGATGTATTCTAATTACTACTTCAAAATAAACTATACCACCAAACAAGTTATAATCTATACTTGTTAGGTATATAACAATACATACACACACGTTTAAGAGTTTAAACAGTATTAATGAGTAAAATTGGAGGACAAAAGCTGCTCCATTTCCCCAAATCTTTCCCTAGAGGTGACTTGTCCAACTTCTACCTCTTCATCTCCACATGCAGGGCCAGATTTAGGTTTGGTGGAGCCTGAAAAGGATTCACTCTGTAGAACACCTTTAAATGGAAACAATTCCTATGACATTGGATAGGGTGGATTCATTTCCAGGCCTTGGAAGGGCCTGGACAAGTGAGGAACTCTGAAGCTTAAGCTTCATAGTTTCGTGGTTAAGCCACCTGGGCAATCCCCATAACTCCAAATAACATCAACCCACTTGGAAAGATGCAGACTTAGCTCACCCAAGATACCTCAATCTCCCCTGCTCCCCTTTGTCTACCGATATTTGCTAATTATATTTTTGGTTCTTTGGGGGGTCTTTCTATCTTTAAGTTAGTTACATACTTGTGATAGGTTGAATTAGGTGCCCCAACAAGCACATCTACATTCCTGAGGGAGTGAATGCATGAGTAAATAGGACCTTTTGAGGATGCTAGTTTTAGTTAAGGTGTGATCCAACAGAATCAGGATGGGTCTTCATCCTATTATTGGAGCCCTTATAAAGAGAAGGCACTGGAAGCCAAAGTCAGAGATGGCCACCCAGGAAGACCTGAAGAAAGGAGAGCCATGTAATGGAGGCAGAGATGCAAACCAAGAAACCTCAAGGCTTGTGGCAAGCCAGCTTCAGAATGCTAGTCTTCGGGGAAAAGCACGGTCTGCCAACACCTTGATTTTGGACATCTAGATTTCTAAACTATGAACCAAAACATTCCTATTGTTAAACCAACCCATCATGTGGTATTTGTCTTAATAACCCAGCAAACTAAGATGGTATTGGAGCCTTTACTTCTGCTTCTTCAAGAGTGTTAGATATAAGGTTAGAAAATGAGTGTCCTTAAACTTCCCTAAATCTTTTCTCACTATCCCATCCTGCTGCCTCTCAATTTCTGGTCAGCAATACTACTATTTTAAAAATATCAAAGTTATAAAATAAGTATTCTGTTCAGTATCTATAATTAAGTCTTTTGTGCTTTGTCAATAAAATAATTTTAAAAGTTCAAAACTCATAAAGAACATTAACAATATCATGCAACCAAAAACGACTGCAGAAACGCATGGAATTGTGTTCCCCAAAAAGACACATTCAAGTCGTAACCCTGTGAATGTGACCTTATTTGGAAGTAGAACCTCTGAAGATATTAGTTAAGATGAATCCAAACTGGATTGGGGCAGAACCTAATCCATGATGACTGGGAGAATTGGATACAGACAGAGAGGAGGATGCTACATGACAACCGTGGCAAAGAAGTCCTGGGATTGCCAACAAGCCCCTCAGATGCCAGGAGATACAGAATAGAATTCAGAGGACTCGGGACCCTACTGACACCTTGATCTCAGACTTCCAGCTTCCAGAACTGTGAGAAAGTACATTTTGTTTTAAGCCACCCAGTTTGTGGTACTTTGTTACAGCAGCCTAGGAGACGAATATGCATGCTATGATTGAAAGATGGAGAAGGAAATGTAACTCTATGACATAAACTCTGGACTTTTTCAAACATTGAGTTCAAATAAACTCTCTTTTCTTACAGTCCCTTATTTGCTCAAAATGATGCCAGTTTGGGGAATAGATGTTGCTCAAGCAGTTGAGTGCCTGCCTCCCACATGGGAGGTCCTGGGTTTGGTTCCTGGTGCCTCCGAAAGAAGGCAAACAAACAATGAGCAGACAACAAGCAGTCACCGAGCAAAAACAATGAGCAGACAATGAGCAAAAACAAATGAGCAGGGAGGAGATATGGCTCAAGGAGTTGAGCACCCACCTCCCACATGGGATGTCCCGGGTTCAAGTCCTGGTGCCTCCTAAAGAAAAAACACAATGAGCAAAAACAACGACCGACAATGAGCACAAACAATGAGGGGGAAAAATGATGCAAGCTTTAGTTTGCTTTATATTTATACATAACTTTCTTGTACAATGTGAATATTCTCGCTGACCTGATTTTGTGCTAATCAGGGTAGGCTAAACATTCACTATATTAGAAACTTAGTTTTTCTCCCTAGGTCTGGTTTTTAGAATGCTGGTGATAAACTAAGCCTGGTTTATTATATGACCATCCTGTATGGGAAAAGATGTAACTCTAGGTATCTTTGGTCAGCCTTAAGAGATATAGCAGGGGGGCGGATGTGGCTCAAATGGTTGGGCGTCCGTCTCCTATATGGAGGGACCTGGGTCCGATCCCCGGGACCTCCCAGTAAAAATTTAAAAAAGAAAACTATAGAAGGTGCGTGGGCCACCAGGTCCCACCGCACGGGTGCACCGCCAGGCCCCGCGAGCAGGTGAGCCGCCGGGCCCCACGAGCCACACAGCAAAATGATGACATAACAGGAGAGTGACACAAGGGAAAGCCAAGATGGGACGCACCAAAACACTAGGAACTAAGGTGGCGCAGGCGGTAGGACGCCTCTCTCCCACTCAGAGGTTCTGTGGATCGAATCCCAGTGAAGACAGGAAGAGAAGGATGGAAGAGAGGGCAGGAAATGGACACAGAGAGTTGCCCAGCGAATGGACACAAAAACAGCAAAAACAGGGAGGGAGGGTAAAAATGGATAAAAGTAAATAAATAGATAAATAAATCCTTAAAAAAAAAGTATAGGGGAGGAAGATATGGACTATAGTTAGTAGTAATACTTTGACAATGCTCTTTCATAATTTGTTAACAAATGTTTCACAACAATGCAAAGTATTTGTGCTGGGGTGATGTGTGGGAGCCCTGTGTGATGTTATGCATGTTTGTTTGTTTTGTAAGTTCACAATGTTTACTGCACACTTATAGTTTATGTATGTTCAAGTATGAATGATATACTTCAATAAACTGTTTTAAAAAATAACTTTCTTGTACAGATTTTTTTTTTGAAATTTCTAATTATTTCTCTTTTTTTCCAGTTCTCAAGATAACAATATGCATCTACTGATCCCTATGCTTTTAAATCATGCTATGACAGTAAATTCACTTTCTTCTGGAAGACAATATTCCTAGAACCCTCTGGCTTCCCATTCTAATTTCTAACAATTGCTTCCTAAGCCTGCTGCCCAGTAATCATCCTAAGAATTCTTTCCACAATATTTCTCTGTTAGAGCAACTGGGTCTTGATTCTCCTGTCTTCCTCCTGGGATTTCTTTTCGGGTTTGCAGTCACACATCCTCAGCATTTTACAGAGAGGGTCGGAGGGAAGAACGTCTTCTCAGGCAGGCCTTTTGTGTCTTAATACATCATTATTTTGTCTTCAAACTTGATTGATAACTTAAATAATAGGTACAGAATTCTAACTTCAACATAATTTTCTTTCAGAATTTTGCAGGCATTGCCTCACTAGTTTTAGTATCCATCATTTCCGAAAAGAATATCGATGCCAGTCAGATTAGCATTCCTTTCCGGATTGTCTGCTTTCATATATTCCTTTAGTGTGTTCTTTTTTATCATTGGTGACCAGAGCTTCAGTAGTCTATGTGCAAATATGGGTATTTTTCCCTTTGATTTCGTTTGGTACTTGTCGCTAACTTTCAGTAAAAACATTCATGATTTTCTCTAGTTCTGGAGAATTTCCTTCAACATTTTAAAATTTATTTCTTCCCCTTCGTTTTCTTTGTTATTTTGTTTGCTTTTTTTTGGGGGGGGAGGGCTTTTTTGATTCTGGAAATTGTCTTAGATGTTTGATCTCCTGAGTTGATCTTCTATGCCTCTGAATGTTTTTATTACATTTTCTTCTCTCTTCTTTTTGCTCTACATTCTAGGAGATTTCCATGAGTTTCTTTCCATCCTTCTAATTGAAAATTTTGGCATGATAATTCTATTTTTAATTGCAAATAAATAGTTCTTCTTCATAGATTTCCTGGTTTTAACAGTTCTCTTCTGTTTCCTAATTTGTCTCTTCTTCAGGGATCATCGCTGTGCATTTTTCTCCTCCATCCTTTTCTCATGCTCTGCTGACTTTCCTCAGCTGTCTAGGTGGTCTGTTCACGTTTGGAATAATGGCCCTGGATTGACTGACACTGGTGGCTTGTGCAGATTTCCTCTGCTGAGGGGTACTCTCTTTTCTCAGCAGACCTCCCTCCTGTGGGAAAGGTTGATCTTGAGCTATGAGATGTGGGCAGGGTAAGTCTCCTGTCAAGTTTCACAGCAGGGACCTTGTAGCTGTGCCATCATCTGTCAAAATGGGGACAGAACTGCTGTGCAACATGTACATCCACACCAAAGCCTGGTACTTCCAGGCGGCTTGTATGGCTTCTTCAGAGCATTCCTTTGGCTGTGGGCTGTGGGCACACTGCCCCTGTCGGCTGCTCTGCACGTGCAGAGGAGGGGATGAGAAAGTAGGCAGGGCTCAGGTGTCCAGAGCAGACCTGCAGTCACGACCTGGATGTGTGCCCCGCTTTACACGCCTGCTTTCCTTATGCTAATGTCAAGCTTAGATGTTATCTGGGGTTCACCTAGGGAACAGGATCCCCCCTCACCACTTTTTCCTCTCTGTGCTAGCCGAGGCTTCCCCACAATCCACCTGTGTTCTGGATTCCAGAAATTCATCAACATCTGTCTGCCTATGATTCTTACCCATTGCCAAAACTGTTATGGATTTCCTCTATTTTATATTTCTTTAGTGTCATTTTGTATCATTTCATACACTTTAAGTGTCATTTCAATGATACTTAGAGAAATTGTGAAGTAAAATCTGCCTTCAAAGACCTGTTTTTTTTCTACTAAATCTTTAACATTCAAAAACAGAATGCTTTTCTCTGAAAGGATTTTGATTTGTGTGTACACACACATAGGGATGGAAT
This sequence comes from Cabassous unicinctus, assembly GCA_029593785.1. NCBI lineage: Eukaryota > Metazoa > Chordata > Mammalia > Cingulata > Chlamyphoridae > Cabassous > Cabassous unicinctus. The sequence goes on from JAQZBX010049749.1 coordinate 14,940, forward strand.
AAAGTGATTCTGGGTTATAAGAGGAAGGGAAAAGTTAGTAGATGCTCAATAAACACCAGCCTGGTCAATTCAAATTTCTCATCCAATGCAACGTGATGGTTTCATGATTCATATGAAAAGAACAATGTAGGAGGTAGTTACCCTGCTGGACAGCAGCTACCTAAAGTCTTCGGTGAAAACTCTGGATTGTGCTTTTCCTTAAGTAGAGCAGACTAAAGAATTCAAAGGCACCAGAATAGTCCATGAGATTAGTTCAAACACAACCCTGTGCTCCCAGTATTTGGAATGGAACAGCTATAATCACATTCTCAGCTTTACCTATGCACATGGTCATGAAAAATTATACGATGTTTATTGCAAGTATACCTTGTAAGTAGAGTTACATGAAGCAATAAATGTACTTGTCCTTGCTTTATTAGGCCACTCTGGACTTGACCAAAACCCTCTTTTTCTTACACACCAGCCATTAACCTGGGAGCCATAACTTTGTGTGATGTAGAGAAATAGTAAAGGACTTTTAACAGTTTATGGGCTTATGAAACATTATTCCCCTGGTTCTTTGAAATTTTAAAGCAGCAGCATATTGGCAACTTTTAAAATATTGAAGATTCTTTTAATTAAGTACATGGCTTTAAATGGGGAAAAACATCCAGAGAAAATGAAAATAACTAAACATAGCTGCATTATTTTAGAAAGTCCTGTAATCACCGGGGTGTTTCAAATGAGCCACAGTAGAGTAGCCTGGAAGTTTCCACTGTGACCGCTTGTGAATCTCCCACAGCCTCTCGATTGCCTCGGCTTAGTCTCCTGTGCTTTGTCTCTAACATCCTAACTGGATAGATCAGCTACTCCAGCCAGCTGCCCCCACTCCTTCCCTCCCCCGCCCTTTTCTTTTTTTGAAATTTGAAAAATACAGAGAGATACAAAGAATTAAATGATTGATACTGTTACTCCCACCACTGTCAATCAAAGGCTATTAGCATTTTGCTGTATTTGCTCTCATTTTTTCCCTATGAGTACGCTTCAAAAGAAAGTACACAGTTATCATGTGACAACAGGATCCTCTTCTTAAAAGAGAGAGAAAAAAAATATACAGGTGAAATACCAGTCTTCTCTGCCCTGTATTCCTTTCCAAAGTGTTGCCCACTTGTGAAAGGCAGTCAGTGTTATAGCGTGAGGTGTAGCCTTCAGTCTAGGTAGAACTGCTTTTACATGCCTCTGTCCATAGCCACAGAATCAGTACGGTGGTTCTCCGTGTGCTTTAGAACGATGTAGAAATGGAATTATGGTGCTCATTTGCTATACAACTTATTTTAGTCACCAAATATTATGTTTTTGAGATCTATCCTTATTGGTCCATACAGCTATAGTTTATTTCTTAAATAGCAGCTCTGCAATAAATTCCATCTTGGTGGGTATTGGTATTGTCATACAGGAATTTTGGGGGGTGTTGATATATCTAGTACATTCTCATCCATCCTCTTACCTCCCTTTTGGAGTCATTTTGTCTTAACTGGCTCTCGTATAAACAGCACAGAGCTGGATTATTATTTTAATATGAGAGTTTGTCTCTTTAAATTTACCCCACTTGCATTCATTGTGATTCCTAATAATTTTGCCTTCCACTTTATATTTTGTTTTGTGTTTACTATTTTTCTCTTTGTTTCTTCTGCTTTTTCTCTTCCTCCTTCCTCTCTTCCAATAGAATGATTGTGTTTTCTTTCATTTATTTTTTCCATTGGCTGGTTTTGGATTTGTAAAATTCGACATACTTTTAGTGAGTGCTCTTAAATATTTAAGATGTATTTTTTAATAAATTCTCAGTTTCATCACTACCTCTATGTCCTTTTTATGAATACATGCTTTTATTTCCCTCCACATGCCCTTTCTTTGTTTCTGGAGCTTAATTTATGCTCGTTATCAAGGACCTGAACAACCTGCTGGGATTGTCGGTCTGTATCGTTTGTCCTGGCCACTATTTCTGTCTCTGCTTTCTGTCCTGGGCTAAGGGGCAGCATGTGTCTCCTCTGTGTGTGGATGCCGGGGTGAAGGGCACCCCTTCTCACTGGTCCTGCCAGTGCCCCAGCAGCAAGTCAGGGTGCACTGCCCTGTCCACCCAGCTACTTTCATCTCAGGAAGCTGGAACAAGAGGCCTCATGTTGTAAACCCTGCTCTACAGCTTGTATTTCAGCAGAGAACTCTGTGTTGGGGATTAGGGAGTATTCACCTGGATTAACAAAATTGGTATTTGTTTAACTGGAGGTGGACAAGGGACAAGATACGCCAATTAAAATATTATTATACATTTGAGCAACAAGGAGGCTGTCAGGAGGTAACTCTTAGGCAGTATATAATACTAGGCTAAGTTTCAATTTCACAGAAAAGATTCATAAGTACAATCATCAGTATCAAGGGCCTGGCATAATGGTCTGTCCTCCTTCACTAGGCACTGCCCTTGCACTCTGGAGATTCTTGCAGTCTTATTAGAGAACCTAACAGAACTCCCCAGGATGGGAATTCAATATTGTTTGGGTTATTGTGTGGATCTCCACCCACCGAGACAATGCCCCATGAACACTTGAACATATTCATATATGCCTTAGAGGCATGTCCCAGGTGCACCCCTCCCCATGCATTTCCTCATCAGCAACACCCCACACCAAGTGATCCTCCCCTGCCACAGTTGTGACCTTTCTGTGATCCAAAACCTCTCCAAAAACAAAGCCAACAAAATAACCAAATAAAATTAATAAGAAAATGAAAAAATAATAATAGTTTTTAAAATAACAAATAAGATACAATTTTTTTTAAATTTTGAAACAATAAAAAAAATTTTTAGACATTGTGTGTTTCATCACTTTAAGATCTATTGTCTTGTGTGTACAGTGACATTTTCTTCTGTATATTCCCCCAGTATCATATTTTTTTCATTTTGTTTTCAAAGAAGCTTTAGCTTACAGGGAGTCACATAGAGAAATAGGGGATTTCCATATATCCAACGCCCTCCCATATACCCAAGTTACCTCCTGAAGTCCTCCTTGTTGCTCAAATGTGGCCTCCCTCTAAGCCAAACTCAGCATATAAACACACTACCTTCCCCCCAGTGTGGGACATTACTCCCGAGGATGAGCCTCCCTGGTACCGAGGGATTATTACCAAGCACCAACTAACAATACATCTGGAAAAAGACCTAGACCAAAAGAGGGAAAGGGTAAATACAAATGAATTTTTATGGCTAAGAAATTTCAAAGTGATTTGGGAGGTCATTCCAGAGGTTACGCTTATGCACGTCTCAGCAGCATCTCATTGACTGCCACAGTAAACAGTGCCTCAAATAGTTGGGCAGTGAGAAGGGCTCTAGAGAAACCCAGACACTATAAGCAGGCCAGACAAGCTCAGAAATTAGGCACCCTGTCAGTGGGCCTTATTTTGGAATTTATGCTCCCCAGTATAACAGAGTTAGACTCATTTATAGTTTCCCTACACATGGCTTTTCTGCCCCTTTTATTTGAACCTATAACTAGCACTGTAGTTGTTAAATATATGACCCCGAGACTTAAATATTTGGTCCATCCATGTACCAGTTGAGTCCTGAATCTCAGCAGAGTTGCAACACCTACTCTCCAGTTCATTGGACTCACCCAGGACAAAAGGAACAGAGAGTGTCTACAGCTGCAAGCAAGATAGTTCCATCCACCTGCCCCATGGGGATCTAAGACCCCTCTCAATTAGAAACAGAGTGGGCATCACCATCCCCAAATCCTCAAGATTGGGGAATGAACAATGGACTAAAATAGACATTATTATTCTATTATAGATCTATTATTACTCTAGCAATGGGAAAACTTTTATCATTGTTATAAAGGCAGTGGCCAACAGAGGTTCTGAGGGGAGGGAAAGGGAAGAATAGGTGTAATATGGGGGCATTTTGGGGACATTGGAATTGTCCTGCATGACATTGCAGTGACAGATATAGGCTATTATATATTTTGTTATAACCTACAAAATTGTGTGGGACAGAGTGTAAACCATAATGTAAATTATAATCCATGGTTAGTGACAATGCTTCAATATGTGTTCATCAATTGTAGCAAACGTACCACACTAATGGGGGATGTTGTTAATGTGGGAAAGTGTGGGAGTGGAAAGGGGTGGGACATATGGGAATCCCCTATATTTTTTAATCTAACAGTTATGTAATCTAAACTCCTTTAAAAAAAAATTTAAGTATTATTATACAAAGAACTATATGCTAATTAAAATTAAGTAGAAAGCAGCATATGAACACAGTGCTGGGATGCTAGATGGTTCATTTTCTTGGGGAGGTCACAGATGGCTTCTCAGTGAGGTATCTCTTGATCCGGCACTGGAGGGATGAGTGAACAGGAGCCAGGTGGAGCAGGAGGGTGGGGTTCGTCAGCAGAGCGACCGACAAGTGCCAAGATGTGGAGTTTGGAACGAGCAAGGCCAAGTCAGACAATGGCACAAAGCTGTGCAGGACAAGACTTGAGGTACAAGAGCGCAAGGGCAGCAGGAGACAGACTGGAGAAGCAGAGGAAGGTGGATCCCAGTCAGACGGAGACGGGGTGGTCCGCCAAGTCCCTGTGGTGAATTCTGAATTCCTAGCACGTGGCCTCACCTCCCTTCCCTCCCCCCACACCACGTGGCTGTAATCGCCTCACCTTTTCCCACTGAGCCTAGCCATGGCCTTCTAAACCTTTTCAGCACAGCACTTCCAGGCAGTGGTTTCCAGTTTAAAAGGCTTGGCACCCCTATTTGCCATTGCTGATATTAACACCGGGAGCCTCCGAGATGAGTGGGTTTATACTCTAGGAGACAACTTTGGTGGAGAGATGCACAAAAAGATGAAGCAGGGGACCAAAGATAACAAGGCTTTGCAATCAGATAGG
>JAQZBX010049750.1:0-19853 GCA_029593785.1 Cabassous unicinctus
CCTCCAGGCCTTTCTGCATTGCTAGCTTCTCCAGTACCCAGTCTGTGATACGTGAGGCAAAAAAAAAGAAAGGAAACCTGGGGAGCTCACCACTGTGTTGTTCTTTGGATTCAGAGGTCACTATCTAGTGTGTCATCTTCTTTAGTCTTTCAGAGTATTCTTACGTTTGTTTTACATATCATATTCACAGTTTTAGTTGTACTTATCTAGAAGAATAGGGAAAATACATGTAATCTAGCTTCACAGAAGTGGAAGTCTGCCAGGGAATGTTTTTTAAAATATATAAAATTCACAGTGACCACAATGGCTAATAATGTAAGTTTGGGAACAGTCTGCCTGTGTTTGATTCCCAGCTCCAACATATTTTAGCTTTGTGACCTTGTGAAAAGCAGTGAATTTTTGCATATATCAGTTTCTTCATCTCCAATACAGAAATTGTGCTAGTGTCTATGACACAGGATTATTATAGGAGTAAATGAGAGTCGGCATAGAAAGGCTCCTATTGCCATGCCTGTCAGTTGAAATATTTTTTGTGATAATTATTTTTAATGTAGAGTTAATAGCAGGCCAACATTCCATTCTCCCTACCTTTCCTGGGAAATGTCTCATGAAAGAATGAAAGGTGACCCAATCAATTCTCCTTTGTGAACACGTTAATGGCCAGCCTCCCGGCAAATACACTGATGGCATTAACTACCCAGACAGTCCCTATCTATGGGATGGTTTTAGCAGAACTTGCCTGGTCTGTCTAGGAATCTATGGATTTATGACATATGGCTCTCTGGAAAATGACACCTAAGCCTAACCTTTGTAAATATTAATGTATAAAATGCAGATATTTCATGATTAAAAGTGCTCCCTTTTGTTTAAGTCATATAGTCACATACATCCTTTAGAGGCCTCACATATTAAATCTGCACCGGAGCACATAATAGTGCAGCAGGACAAGTCCCGGGGGCTGTGCTGACAATCTTGTATATCCCTGGTTCTATGTGCATCTGATTTGATAATCCAGACCTTTCTATTATCTCAACAGTGTATACAAAGAAATTAATCCATAATTCTATACCATCACTTCACCCCAAAGAAAGCAGGTTTATTATTTTAGTGTTTTTTTCCTGTGTCTGTGGATAAATATTACTTAATTTGGTTCAAACAATATGTGTGAATGCTTATTTTTGCACTTTCTTTTTTTATGTTTTGTAATACTGTGAATATTTTTCAAAGAATTATTTAGTCCGAAAAAACAAAGTTTGCAGTGACTTTCTATTACTCCATTAAATGATTATCATATTTTATTTAATTGTTCATAGCTTATCAACCAAAAAATGTATCTTTCTATAGCAAATGCAAATGTGTAAATGTTCTTTCTTATATGCTTTTCTAATTACCTTTTAGATTATGTGCCTGTGAGTTGAGCTTTTGGGCCAATGTTTATGAACATTTTTAAGACTCTTGATTGGTTGCTAAGTTGCCCTTATCTACTTCTATATGAGTGACCATTCAACGCACCCTCACTGAGTATTAAATATTAAAATATGTTTATTGTTTTTAAAAGATGATATATAATTTTGTTTTAATTTGCATTTTTATTTTAATTGAGGTTGAAAATGTAACTGTTCTTAGTTTTTCTTTCCTAAGTGAATTCTTCATTTCATTGTACATTTTGTAGGGTATTCAAGTTTTTATTGATTCATTTCAGCATTTTCAATTATTGACAATATGAGTGCATTGTCTATCAAATAGGTTGCAACAATTATCTCTACTTTGAAATGATTTTAAAATGCATGGTTTGTCTTTAAGATAACTTGTTTTTCTGATTATGAAAGTAGAAAACCTGCAAAATAAAATATAAAGGAAATAAAACTCACTACATAACCTCACCATACAGCAATAAGTGCTTTTAGCATCATTAGTATTTCCCATAATCATGACATATTTTCCAGTTATTTATATTCCATTGGAAATTTCCATGGGAGTTTTAGGGGAAGGAAATTAGACAATCATGTTCCCAAAGCAATCTCAACCAGAATGTTGCCTGTTTTTTTAGGAGTGATGATATTTCAAAATAAGAGCACAATAAAATACAACTTTACTGAAAAATAATGAATTTCCATTGCTCAAACACTAAGACCTTTGTAGAGAAGAGGTAATTATGGTCAATTAGAGAAAAGGCCTTCTTCTTTGTTGACTACTGTAGTTAACTATGACTCAGTGTCATAGTTATTCAGTATATTTCAATAATTTTCAAATTTCCTTTGCAATTAAATGAGATATTTTATTAAGAACTAGGTGCTGCTACTGAGAACAGTACTGAGAAAGAATCAGAAACTCTTCAGTTGTCTCTTTCAACATGACCTCCAAAGCAAGCTGCAATAATGTAAGAACTTTGAAAAAGTCTAAAAAAAACAAAACAATTCAGCACTTTAAATGTGGCACAGCCAGCTGACTTAGTAAAGACAATTCATAATATCTTTTCATGGCGGGCAATGGCAGAAACTAAGGAATTCAGATTTGGGCACAATACCTTCTAAGGTCAAGTGAATGAAAAAAGACTTGGGAGAGAAATCTGGGTCAGGAAGGGCAACAATACTCTTCAGATATGAGGTCAATTTTACAATAGCAGGAAGATTCTGATTCTGAAATGTAAAGCCAATGAGTGCTACTATTGATGAGATACTAATCAGTTCTGTGTAAGATGCATTTGATCTATTTGGAGACTCAGGGTAATCAAAGATTAAAAAAAAAAAAAAAGCCATAAAATACGGTGCATAAGACAGGACTATACCCACTGCTCTCTGTCCTTTCTCTCTGCTTCCTTTCCTGGCATTCGAAGCTTGTCACAAGCTCCTACTCCCAGGAACATAGTGGTTGGAGAAGAGAATAATTCTTGCTGACTGCTCAAACTGGGAGGCTATAAAATGTAAAATTTGTAGGTTACAAATAGAGGATTAGATAATGTTAACTTCTATCTGGAAGGGTATCAGGTCTGTCAAGCAGGGGATTTAGGGAGGCAAAAGGAAGTTAAAATGTCAAAGGCAAGGGGTAGGGGGACAGAAGCTGTAGTGAAAGAGAAGCGTTCAAGGAAGACATACTACACTGGCCTGAAGAACATCTGTATGTAGACATCTTGACAATGTAGTCAGTGAAATCAGCAATCATTTACAGATTGAGTTAGGGGTAATAATCCAATAATAGGCTTTTCACATTGGTCTCTTCACAGAGAGTGATTTTAATTTTACCACCAAAGGCCTTAAATAAAGAGATATTTAAGGCTTCTTTGATAATGTGAGTATTTACTAGAAAGAGCAAAGAATCCATTGTAGGTATATGTTCACTCCAGTGCTTTGCCGTCAATGTCAAGGATATGGAGGAAGATAGAGGCAAAAAGATCAGTTAAGAGAGAAGAGTAGACCAGAGGTTAAAGTCCCCAAAATCATTGCCACCCCATGCACCCTCAAAACACCGCAGGAGAGCTACAGAGACACTCTGTAAGCCAAAAACAAACAAACAAAAAAAACAAACAAAAACAAGTGAATGGCCTTGGTACATTTGCAAACAACAAGTGAGAAATATTAAAACTTTTTAAGACTTCTGTTGGCTAAATTACTTGTATTAAGGAAATGCAGACAAAACATAACATTTAAAAATGTTAAAATTCTGGAGCAGCAGTCTGATAACATCAAGCTAAGTACTTACATGAATTTGTACATATGACAGATATTAGACAGTAATTACTCCAAAATGACACTATACCAACCCACTTGAATTTTATGATCCAACAAAAGGAGACCTAAATACATAACTGATCCTCTCACAATTATATGCATCCAGTGATGCTGAATTGAATGGTACCAATAAGTACTAGCAACATCTTGAGCATTTATTATCTCTGCAATGAGCAAGCTTCCTAACAATAACTTTTCTTCTTGATAAACTCTGCCAAGACTGCTAGTAGGATGATAGTGAGGAAAGAGGAGTGTGCCAGGAATAAATGAATAAGTAAAAACAGCCAATTTTTAGTTAATATTTTAAATTATTCAGTATATTTCAACAATTTTCAAATTTCCTTTGCAATTAAATGAGATATTTTATTAAGAACTAGGAAATAAAATATATTTAATAAGGTAAAATACTATTTTTTCACAAACCATAGATTTTCTTTTTATTAAGTATAGTCAATTCAAATCACTACTTCCATTTTCAAATCATTATTAATGAATATTCGCTTTTGGGAGTACAACAACAAAAAACAAAAGTTTGTTTTTTTCCCCATTCATTGCTTTTAGTCGTGCACTCCTGGTATCATTTAGTAGCAGAATATTGTTTCATTTAATAGTAGCTGTTATGGGTTGAATTGTGTCCCTGAAAAAGATTAGTTCAAAGCCTAACACTTAGTCCTATGAATCTGACCCTGTTCAGAAATAGGATCCTTCAACATGTTATTAAGATGAAATTAAACTGGACTAGGGTGGGTCTTTTTTTTTTAAGGTGGATCTTAATACAATATGATTTATGTCCTTATAAGAGAGAAATGGGGATGCACTGACACAGAGAAGAGAATGCCATGTGAAGATGGAGACAGAGATTGGAGTGATAGGTCTCTAAGCCAAGATATGCCAAGGATTGCCTACAACTACCAGAACTAGGAGTAAGGCATGGAACAAATTCTTCCCAAGAGACTACCACATGGATTGCCAATCCATGAACTGGTGTGGGCTGCTTTCAACTGGAAGGAATGATTTTTTTATAATTTACACAAAGGTATGTTAGGTGAATTAACAGAAGATGTAGATTTAAGGAGAAGGGACAAGACGGAAGGCCCTTTTTTAAGAGCAAGATGGAATAAAGCATCAACATGTAGCATAAATTGGGTTGCTGAAGTGGGAGATGTTCTGATAGCAAAAAAAGGTCAGCTAAGGGGGCAATGGCAAGAACAGATAAAAAGAACATGGTGAGACTGAACATGGACAGACCTGAAAGGGGGTTGAAGGCTTAAGGTTTTTGATAAAGTTAGCCTTCCTTTTCTTTTCTTTGATATCTTTCTGAGAGTTTCATTCGTGTATAGTTCCTTTGAGCACTGTGTATTCTCTTGGAAACTTAAACTACTTTTGTCAGTTGCCCCCTAAACTGGTAGCAACACAAACTAGTGTGTGTGCCTCTTTGCCAACAACATGATAGTAGCTCTGACAAAACAATATCCCCTAATCTCATCCACTCTTAGCAGTTAAATCTCAGCCTTGTAGAAAGGAAATGCAAGTGAGAGCATGCCTGGTCCCCTTTCTTTTTCTTAATTTTTTTTTTTATTTTAAAGAAGTTTTAGATTACATAAATGTTACGTAAAAATATAGGAGACTCCCATATGTCCCACCTTTTCCCCCTCTTATACTTCCTCACAACATCCTTCATTAGTGTGGTACATTTGTTACACTTCCTCACAACATCCTTCATTAGTGTGGTACATTTGTAACAATTGATGAACACATATTGAAGCATTGCTACTAACCGGGAACTATAGTTTAAATTATAGTTTACATTCTGTCCCACACAATTTTGTAGGATATGGCAAAATGTATAATGGCTTGTATCTGTCATTGCAATGTCATGCAGGACAATTCCAATGTCCCAAATGTGCCCCCGTATTACACCTATTCTTCCTCTCCCTCCCCTCAGAACTTTTGGTGGGCACTGCCTTTATATCAATGATAAAAGTTCTTCCATTGCTAGAATTATAATAAGTATGTAATGGAATAATAATAAGGCTACTTTAGTCCATTGTTCATTCCCCAACCTTGAGGATTTTGGGATGGTGATGCCCTCTCTGTTTCTAATTGAAAGCAGGCTTAGATTCCATAGGGCAGATGGATGGAGCTATTTTGCTTGCAGTTGCAGACACTCTTTGTTCTTTGGGATGGGGGTTGTCCATTATCCTCTCCTTGTTAGTTGTCCTGGGTGAACCCAATGAACTGGAGAGTAGGTGTTGCAATTCTGCTGAGATTCAGGGCTTAACTGGCACATGAACAGACCAATGATTTAAGTCTCTGGGACATATATTTAAACAAGATTAGTGCTAATTATAGGTTTAAATAAAAGGGGCAGAAAAGCCATGTGTAGGGAAACTATACAGGAGTCTAACTCTATTACACTGGGGAGCGTAAACTCCAATGTAAGGCCAGCTGAAAGGGTGCTGAATTCCTGAGCTTGTCTGCCCTGCCTATAGTGTCTGGATGTCTCTAGAGCTGTCAGAAGCCCTTTGTTAGAGGTACTGTTTACTGTGGCAGTCAATAAGATCCTGCTGAGACATGCATTAGCATAACTTCTGGAATGACCTCCCAACTCACTTTGAAATCTCTTAGCCATAAAAACTCATTTGTATTTACCATTTCCCCCTTTTGGTCAAGGTCTTTTTCCAGATGCATTGCTAGTTGGCGCTTGATATAAATTCCTCAGTGCCAGGGAGGCTTATCCCTGTAAGTCATGTTCCATGCTGGGGGAAGGTAGTACATTTATATGCTGAGTTTGGCTTAGAGAAAGGCCACATTTGAGCAACAAGGAGGATGTCAGGAGGTAACTCTTAGGCAATATATATTATTAGACTAAGTTTCAATTTCACAAGAAAAGTTTCATGAGTACAATAATCAATATCAAAGGCCTGGTATAATGGTCTGTCTTCCTTCTCTAGGCACTGCCCCTGAACTTGGGGGATTCTTGCTGTCCTATTAGAGAATGTAGCAGGACTCCCCAGGATGGGAACTCAATATTCTTTTGGTCATTGTGTGGGTCTCCACCCACGTGACAATGCCCCAAGACCACTTGAACATATTCATATGCTTTAGAGGCATGTCCCAGGTGCAACTCTCCTCATACATCCCCCCATCACTGACACCCTACACCAGTGATCCTCCCCTGCCACAGTTTTGACCCTTCTGTGATCCTAAACCTCTCCATAAATGAAGCCAAAAAAATAACCAAATAAAATTAATAAGAAAATGAAATCATAAAAATAGTTTTAAAAATAACAAAATTTTAAAAATTGAAATAATATGAAATTTTTTTTAGACATTGCATCTTTCATCACTGTAAAATCTGTTGTCTTGTATGTAGCAGCATTTTCTTCCTTATATTCTCCCAGTGTATAATTTTTTTTTCCATTTTATCTTCAAAGAAGCTTTAGGTTACAAAAAAAATCACATAGAAAATATAAGGCATTCCCATATACCCAATGCCTTCTCCCTTTTCCACTCTGCCTTATTAATAACACTTTACATGCCAATGGTACATTTGTTGAAACTGATGTACAAATATTGAAGCATTGCTACTAACCATGGTTAATGATTTACATCATGGTTTCCATTTTGCACTGTACACTTTAATAGGTTTTGATGAAATTTAAAATGGCCTGTATCTGTTATTACAAGATCATGCAGAACAATTCTAATGCCCTAAAAATGCCCTATATTCCATCTATTCTATTCCTCCCTCCCTCTCCCTTTGGAACTATGGTAAACACTAAGTTTCAATTTTTTAAGAATAAGATTCATAGTTACTTGAAATAATATTGAGGGCTGGACATATTGGTCTGTTTTCTTTTATTAGGCATTGCCTATGTCTTCGAGGGATTCTTGTCCCTCTAATTGAGAACATAGCAGGCCCCCCAGGATGGGGTTTTAATATTTTCTTGTTTGTTGTGTGGGTCTCCACACAACAAGATGACAAGATGAACACTTAAATATTCCACAGAAGATTGCCCCAGGTGCACCTTATCCTATATATTCCCCCCCACCCAACGCCCTTCACCAGTAACCATCCCCTGCCATATTTACCAAAAGAACATTCCCAACATTGTAGTTTTAACCACAGACCCAAGCCCCCATCTTATCTCCCCTCACAGACTAGCACCACTGAACCCACATCACTGTACCACTGTCATGCCCATCCACTGCCCAACCACACCCTTCCACCTTGTCATAGATTTTGCCCATATGGGAATCATCTCAAAACCCTCTACTCCCTTTCTGTCTCCTGTAAACCTATCTTCCAGACTCTAGCTCTGTGAGTTGCTCAATTTTCTTAAGTCATATCAGTGAGGTCATATAATATTTGTCCTTCAGTGCCTGGCTTATTTCTCTCAACATAAGGTCTTCAAGATTCATCCATGTTATCCTATGTGTTAATACTGCATTTCTTCTTATAGCTGAGTAATATTCCATTGTATGTATAACCACAGTTTGCTTATCCATTCATCTGTTGATGGACATTTGGTTTGCTTCCAACTTTTGGCAATAGTGAATAGTGCTGTTATGAATATTGGTGTGCATATATCTGTTCATGTCCCTGCTTTCAATTTTTCTGGGTATATACCCAGCAGTGGGATTGCTGGATCATATGGCAGTTCTATAGTTAGATTCCTGAGGAACCACCAAACTGTCCTCCACAATAGCTACACCATTCTACTTTCCCACCAGCAGTAGATAAGTGTTCCCTTTCCTCCACATCATCTCCTACACAAGGGTCCTCTGATTTTTTAATAGCCACCTGGTCCCCTTTCTTAATGCAGTCGGTCATTCCATTTGATCTTGCCCCAGTAGCACCAGGGAAGGTCAGGATGTTCCCTGGTCGATTGGCAAATAAATCTTAGTCTTCTATTCTTAAAAGTAATATCCTTCTCATCTTTATACAGGATTCCCTAGGACTCTTTCTCTTAGTTTTGATGAAAAGAAATTGCATTCCACAGAGATGGTACCTGTTCTCTTAATATTAGATTTTGTAGCCACACTGGTTGGTTATAAGTGGCATCCATTTAAACTAATCAGTAAGTGCTAAACTGATTGGTAAATATTTTGAATAGCACCCTTGGTGGAGGTTTAATCTCTGAGGTGACCTCTCTTAATAAACCCTGGGATGGTGGCTGATCTTAACTACAGGTCTTTCCCAGAAAATAGAAATTGGGATACTGAAAAATATGGATAATTTCCTATGTCATTATAATACACAGCAAAATTAATAGCTCCTTAGTATATGCAATATAAAGCATATAGTTAAATCCCCAGATTTTTTAAAGCTATTTTTTAAATGTTTGGTTTGTCTGAATCAGGATCTAAAATAATTTCATGCATTGGTCAAATTTACTGGTTATGTTGGTGTTTCCATTTGAAGCTATCCTCACTAACTTTTTTAAGGCATCAATTTGTTTCAAAAGCAAATTATTTTTTAACTTCTGGGACCTTCCTATCTTTAACTGTCCCCATCTTTTATGCAAAATCACAGTTAAAATCATTTTATTTTTCATTATATATAATCTATCTATTTATGAAGATTTTTTTATCTCCTTCCTTTTCATTTTAGGAGAAATTCCATTCAAGCAAAAATTTGTTTCTATCTTGTCATTTTTTCCCCACATATTTAGTGGAGTGATGTTTCCAAAAGTATTTAGAAAGAAAGATAAAAGTGTACCCTATTATGGATTTATTTTTAGTTTCAGGAAAACCAGTCAGAAAATGGTGATTTGAGCATTTATCCTAATAGTTCAGTTCTGTTAAGAAAGTTACATTGTAAGAAAACCAGAACTCCAAACTGTTAAACCTTTTGTTGGATTAAAATGTTTTCCCTTTCCCAAAACTCACTTCTCTATAAAAATTTTAGAATATATGTCTCATGAACCTGATTACTTTTCTACTTTATTATTTTCTTAATTTTTCCTTCATGTCTTTTTCTTTCTTATGTGTTAGAAGTAGAATTGATTCAAGAATATCTAGGAGTCTGATTATTACATAAATATTCAAATGAATGTTAACCTGATTTTTTCTGAAGGGATAAATCTTTTGCTAAATATTTCAAAAGTATTAAATATACAACTATGTCAACTACATACTTCAAAAATTAATTTTCCTTAATGAGGACACAGCAATTTTTTAGAAGTTTGATCTTTTTATATTTTGAAGATAATATTTTTATGTTCCCAAGAAATGTCTTCTAAAGTCTTTTGCTTTTTCTCCAAATATGTGTGAATAAAAATCAACCATGATATTTTAGTAGTGTTTCACCTTCTTTCTGTGGAATCAAATTTGGACCCCATTCTGTAAACAGTACATGGTGAAGCAGATTCAACAGCTCTCCATAGTCACCACCACTCAGTCACCTTAAACATTTTGTACCAAGTCTAAGTTGTTTATCTCTCTGTTTACTCTAGCTCGATCTTAATTTATAGACTTATTTAGCTTGTATGGACATATGTTTATTCTACTTAACCAAGTGGGATAATATTAGTTTTGGAAACATACATATTACAATAAACCAAATGCTAAACATACAAACCCTTGTTGTGTCTGCTATTTTCTTATAAGGACTATTTTCCACGGAGAACAAAGTAAATAGAATGAATCCTCTTTTACTCCAGGGCCACCATACATTTTCCCAATCCCAATCCCAACCACGAGGTAGTTACTGATCAGGCTGTTGGAGAAGCTCACCACTTTTTACCTTCAATTGATGGAAGATTTTGTTTTTATTTTATTATTATTTAAATGAATCACTTTAAACATATGACTCTCAGGAGTGAACTGAGAAAAAGTAGATATTGAATTTAAATTTTACTCCTATTTGGATCTGAAAAGCAAATTCACATTCCCAATCCAGTTATAGTCCCTAAGACACATCACGTCAATTACTTCTCTTCCTTGAATTTTTCATCATTCCTGCTCATGTTTCTCTTTCTGGGGTCCACCCAGCCATGCATGCAACTTCATTTACCAGTCTATATTACACCCTGTGCCTTCATATATGCACCTGAGGCATAGGTCTTAGGGGACGAATGAGTTATTTGAAAGACAACAGAATTGGAAGTGTCAGAATTCAAGTTATTGCATATTGAATGTTATTTATTAACAGGTTTTTAAAAATCATTATTCTTCTATTTAAGTTATCTGTTTAATGCTTTTTTCCTTCCTCACCACGCAGGCAGCATCTGTGTCAGTATTGGCCGCCTTGGATTATAAATTCCCGAGGGATAGATAATGTCTTTCTGATTTGCTGTACACAGCAACTATTAAAGCATGTTGTAAAGATAGATTCTCAATGTGTTTCGATGGTGATAAATTTTACTGAGTCTCTTTTAATATCTTATTTTGTTAAAAATTTAAAAGAGAAACATTACTATCAGTAGATTACACAATTAACCCTAACACATTTGAGAAATAAAACTAATATATGAAATATATTTGAAGTTCATATCTCAATCATCTGAACTATATTAATTTTTGAGGAAAAATGTGTACAAGGCACAATGCAAATGCCATTGTATGGGCAGTAATTTAAAACACCTTGAAGTCTGGTCTTCTGTTAATAGCCAATTAATGATCCAATAGTTTCATCAAGGAAACATGTTTAATTCAGCCTTTATTCATTAAAATTTTTAAAAAGTTAGATTCGACTCAAGGCTATCACACTTTCTTATGGGCTAATACCAAAAATCATCAGCTCTGAAGTGATTAGCAGACCATTAAGTATTACCAATTTATTTTAAGCTTGCAGTTGCAAGCAAAATGACCTCAAAAGAAATAAGTTATAAAACAAGCAAACACATAAAAACTATTATCTGAAGGCAAAAGTGCTAACTTATACTCCCCTGAATTTAGGTACCATTTTTTCTGCCAAAACTGCAAGTGAATTTTTATTCTATAAGTTTTCTTTCTTACTCATTGCCCAATATATCTTTATCCAATGGAATCAAAAGAATTCCTCTGCGGACTTAATTTTTATACATAACTATCTTGGATTATATTTAATGTATTTTAAATTTATGCAGAAAAATGTCTACCCCAAAAATTTTAAAAGAAAGAGCAACTCTGTTAGGATGTACATTAAACACATCTCTTGGGGTATTGTTCATCTTTAGAGAAGAACCAAGATACAGAGAAATTCCATAACACTTTCAGAATCTACACTGCAAAATGTCACATCAAGAGCAATTTTATTCTAACTTAAATACACAGCATATTCCAAAAGGGATGAAATATTTCACTATTTTGGCTATCTAGTATTGTTCCTCGCTGTTAGTCTGGTTAATTAAGGAGATGGAAAATATGTAGAACCTTTTTTTAATTCAGGTCTTTCAATCGATCCCTATGGTGAAGACTTCCCATTGCCTTTCTGATGCTTGTAATGCTGCTCTTCTACAAGTACCCTTAGTGGCACCACCTGAATCAGTGGGGTTAGAACTCCTATTCCTTGTGTGGCTTTGCTTTTCCCTACCACTGGGCCTTTGCTCTGGCCCCTTTCCTGGAATGTTCTTTCTTTTCTCAAGGTTGATTTCTTACATATTTTACAAGTTTCCATTTCAAGTAAGTCCTGCTTTCTTCTTGAGGGTTTACTTGCTTATTCCTGTCCACGGTTCTCTTAGACTACGCAGGACCCATTTACGTGGCAGTTGTATAAAAATTGTCATATGACAATTTCATTTTTGTTATTTAACTTTCATATTATTGTTAAACTGTGCATGTTCACCCATTTTTTGTAGAGGGTAAGGTCAGTAAACTAAAATTCTATGTATTCCTTTTATTGCCTGGTGGGGTACAAAGAAAGTGGTCAAGAAATATGTGCAGAAATGAGTGAACAAAGAAAATTAATGAACAGATGACCTTCAGAGCACTATCACACAATTAAGATTGCATAGCTCTACCACGTTAGTTCACTTGGGTAATACCAGATTTGAACTTGTGATCACAAAAGGTAAAGGCTTGTATATTCATGCTGGATACAGAGAATTCTTGTGCTATAAGGACAACTAGTTAAGTACCATGAATAATAAGGTTTGCTACTAGATACTGTGTTTTTTATTAATTAAAACTAGTGAAATGTCCATAAGCCTTGGCAACAAACACATTTTTAACAAATTAATTTTATTGATACATATTAATAAGCACAGTTTTAAAAATTGGAAAAATAATTTACAATAACATTTTTTAATAAGAAGAGGATGGATGTGATAAGGAAAATGCATTATTTGAGATAGGATGGGTTCAATTTTTACTCTAATTGGCAAACACAATCTTTCTTCATTCTTTTTCCTCGTTAGAAATAAACATGAGAATTAATTTCACATTGAAAGTTAGATATTTGTCAGTTTGGGGCATGAGCTTTTCACATTTGGTTCATTTGTTTGTTTGTTTCTTATTTTTAACTGAAATATTGTGTACACTCACACATTCATACACACAATGCCAAAATTGAGGTGAATATAGGAAAAAATGGAAACCATAAAGAGAAACCATTAGTGGTTTAAAATTTTTTTTGTCTTGTAGTTTTTTCATATGTATAATACTAGGAGGTAAAGCAAACATAATAAGGAAAAATAAGTAATTTTAAGGTAGATATCTTTAAAAAACACAATTTTTCTTCATCATCATTAACATATAATTGACCTAATTTCTGAAGGCCTTCCTCTACAACCATATTTCCCTTTTACATTTTTAGACCACCCTCTTCTGAATCCAGAGCTGTTGTGTCCCTGAGAACCCTGCCTCCCTAAAGAAGGCTCCTTCCTTACCTCTTCTATGTTTCATGTCAATATTATGAAGAAATGTCTTAGTTTGCTCAAAGCTGCTGGGAGCAATATACCAGAATTGGGTTGGCTTTTACAATGAGAATTTATTAGGTCAGAAGTTCTGAGGCTGTTAAAAGGTCCAACTCAAGGCATCATCAGAGATACTGTCTCACCAAAGGTCGGCTGCTGGTGAACCTGGACTCCTGGCACATGGTAAAGCAAAATGGTGGCTCTGGGCATCTCTGCCTTCTCCTCCAGGCTCACCTTCTCCCCAAGCTCAGCTGTGGGCGGTCAGGCACATGGCTCCTGGGGCCCTCGCTCTCAGCTTCTGGGTTCTTCTCTATCTGCAGCTTTTTCTGTGTCTGCGGCTTTTTAGTCCTCCATTTATAAAGGACACCAGAAAGAGGATTAAGGCACACCCTAGGTCCCACAATCTAAGCAAAGGCTCTTAACTGAATCTTATCAAAGGTCCTATCAATAATGGGTTTACAGGCACAGGAATGGGTTTGTTTTAAGAACAGGATTTTTTGAGGTCCACAAAAGACTCAAACCAGCACAAGAAATATGGATCTTTTGTTAAACAACAAAATACC
Organism: Cabassous unicinctus; assembly: GCA_029593785.1. Taxonomy (NCBI): domain Eukaryota; kingdom Metazoa; phylum Chordata; class Mammalia; order Cingulata; family Chlamyphoridae; genus Cabassous; species Cabassous unicinctus. The sequence continues at coordinate 14,134 of JAQZBX010049750.1, forward strand.
AAAGTAAAATGCATTAACATTTTATGGGAGAACCAAATTTTTTTCTTCAATAATTTTTATGTTTCACAAAGAAACCTAAATGAGCCTTTTGTCACAAGTGCTGACTTGGTAAAAGTCCTCACATTTGTCAAAGTGAGTTTAGCAAACATTTTCACAATTTCCAGGTTATCTATCAGCAATTTTTAATATTTTATTTTAAATTTGATAAAAAATAAACAACATAATCTGAAAATATGCTAGAACTTTTTATAATCCACTCTCAATTACACTATAATGCAGATCAGCAAACAAAACAATTTAAAATAACTTTCAGCCTTGATTAAAATGTCCAGAAGACATCAAAACCAATCCAATTTATAATCCACAACAACGTTGCATGGAAATTCTCTCTTCCCATTTTTCAGCTTTAAATATTGTTCCCATTCTTCAGCCTCCTTAAACTATGAATCTATAAACCTTCCCTAAGCCTCTGCCCATATAATGGCATCAGCCTCTTTTCTCTCTTCCCTTTCCCCTTTCTCCTTTTCTTCATTTACCTTTCTTTTTTTTTTTTCCTTAGGTAACTCAATCTTAGTGTTTTCTGAGGCAAATGCCCATTCCCCCTTTTAGCAGCATGTCCTCACAGCCTTACTCTAACCCCAAGTACTTTAATATATATATTAGAGGCCTGAGAACAGGAGGAGAAGGAAATGATAAGCCTGTGAGTGACACAGAGATAAGAAAGAGAAGAGGCTTCAGTAATCATGTATCAATAATTTTTGTGCCTGTTGAATAAGAATATTCTGGCTTTTTTGGTGGCCATGGCCACATAATTCTATTCTGTGTTTGAGTTCAGTCACATTAGTTTTACATGACCAGGTAAATTAAGATCATTTGCCTTTTTAAAGCTTTTTTTATTAAAGAAGTTGTGGGTTTACAGAAAAATCAAGCATAAAACACAGAATTCCCTTATACCACCCTATTATTACATCTTGCATTAGTGTGATATATTTGTTACAAACAGTGAAAGAAACTTTTATAATTGTACTATTAACTATAGTTCATGGTTTACCTTAGAGTTCACTGTTTGTGCTACACAGTCCCATTTTTGTTTTTTTTAATTTTTTTACAGACATATTTTTATTAGAAGAGTTGTGGGTTTACAGAGAAAGCATGCATAAAATAATGGGAACATTATTTTACCTTTTAATATCACATTAAAAAAACAATTCATGCTGAGTACTGAAGTTCTTGAGGGGACCATGGTCATTTTCTCAACAGTTCTTACCTTTTACATTTGAGAATGAGTGTTCTGAACTGAAAGTAGGCTTGACTAACACTCTGAGGGGGGGGTTGTGGTAGGCAGAACCCCCAAAGATTTTGGATCCTGTGAATATATTACCTAACATGGCATAAAAGACCATGCAGGTGTGATTAAGTCAAGGATCTTGAAGTGGAGAGATCTTGAGGAGAGAGAGCGAGAAAGAGAGGGAGGAGAAATTTGCTGGATTTGAGATGGAGGAAGAACCTCTAGAAACTGGTAAAGGCAAGGACAGAATCCTTCCCTAGAGTCTAAAAAGGAATGCAGTCCTGGGAACAGTTTAATTTTACCCCATTAAGAGCAATATCAGACTTGTGACCTACAGAACTGTAGGATAATAAATTTGAATTTTTAAAGCCAATAATTTGTGGTAATGTGTTACAGCAGCAATGGTAAATGAACACAGGAGTACATGATTGTATAGACTTGTAAAGCATGTTTGGGGTGGAGAGGATGTGAGTATAGGAGGGAATGGAAAGATGAAGTACTCTCAGTATCAGTATGAACAGGCCACATTTTATTTATTTATTCAATTATTGAAAGAATTTGCATCATTTTTACTGTGAAGCTATCAAAATAATGCTATTACGAACATTTTTGTATTTGTCTCCTTTTGCCCATATGCAAACAACCCTGTTCAGAATATAACTAGGAATCAAATTGTTAGACTATAGGATATTTGTATGTTTAGCATCAGTAGATACTGCAAAAGTTTTCCTATGTGGTTATATCAATTTCCACTCCTATTAGCCAGGCATGAGAATTCTATTTAGTCCACATTCTTGGCAAAGCTCATAATTGCCAATCTTTTTCATTTTAGCCCTTGTGGTAGAATGCAATGTATAGTGGTTGCTCACTTTGGTTCTGATATCCATTTCTGTGGATGGTTAATGAGGTTAAGCATCATTTCATACATTTATTGGTTTATCATATATATTCTTTTTTGAAATGCATTTTCAAGTCTTTTACTCAGTTTTTATTGTACTGTTCAACTTTTTTAAAAATGTCATAAGTTCTGTGCATATTCTGGATATGAATTCTTTTTTGACTTGTCTTTGATATGAGTGTGTCTGGATGAGTCTTCGGCTTTTTTTTTTCAAAGTAGTTTCTTTTAATAAAGGCTAATTTATCAATCTTATGCTTTATGATTAGTGACATGTTTAAAAAAAATTTGCTGATCCCAAAGACATCTAGATATTCCCCTAGGTTATCTGTTAGAAGTTTTATTGGTTAACTTTTCACATTTGGATCAGCAATTCATCTGGAACTGATTTTGATTACGGGGATAGGTAAGAACAAATAGTCCTTGAGCACCTACTATGGTCAGTTATTGTCTTGGGTGCTTGTGAATCATAGTGCACAATAACAGGCAAAATCCCTATTTTGGTGAAGCCTACAGTCTTTTGGGAAGGGAATGATGATTTGAAACACTTGCCTTAATGTTTTTGCCCTCAAACTTCAGGACGTTCCCAAAGAGCTTTGAGTGAGTTCTTTAAAAGATGAAGAAGAACAAGAGTATTTGTATAAACTGATATGGAAAAACTTGCAACATATATTACTAAGTAAAATAAATCAATATGCAAGTGGCTTTTGTGTAAAAGCAGATATATTAGATTGAAATTGAATATTTGTTTTTATTTGGGTATGTATATAAAATCTTTGGAGGAATAAAGAAGGAAGCAATAACATGGATTAGTTGTGAGGATAAGGGTAAGGAATCAGGAAGATGAGGCAACAGGAATGGGGGATAATTTTCAACTACATCACTTTTTATATTTTATCTTTTTTTGAAACACATGAAATATATTCAAAAATATAAATCCAAGCAATATATTCTCAAAAATATAAATCCAAAAATTGATGTTAAAAGGAAAATTGATTAAAATATTAGATTGCATATTGCAGAAAAGATAAGCTGTTTAACACACTGAAAGAGTATTTGAAGTAATAAGCACTCTCATTCTCTTCTTTTTGGAATATAAAATAGAGGAAGGGAGAGACTCACTTTTCACTTGATATCCTTTTTCCCTTTTCATAGTCATGTACATAATTTTCCTATTCAAATAAGTTGCCAGAGAGAGAAAGACATCAGGATATAATAAAAGAAAAACAAAAAATTTATGAAACAAAAAATAACAATAGAGTAGGAATAAAAAAAAAACCTGCTTCTTTAACAAAACTAAAAAGAAGATAAAACTTTAGAAAAGCTGTTCAAGGGAAGATAGTGGCAAAAATAATACATATTACTCTCACTTCTTGACTTTAATAGCATATTACTTAGCTACAGTTGTAAAAACAGCATGGTACTGGCATAAAGACAGACAGATAAACCAATGGAACCGAATTGAAAACTCGGAAATAGACCCTCACATCTATGGTCAAGTGATTTTTGACAATGCTTATTCACTGTTGGTGGGAATATAGAATAGTACAGACACTGTGGAGTACTGTTTGGCAGCTCCTAAGGAAGTTGAATATAGACTTGACAAGTGACCAGGCAATACCATTACTAGGTATATACCCAGAACAACTGAGAGCAGTGACATGAAAAGACATCTGCACACCGATGTTCATAGCGGCGTTATTCACAATTGCCATAAGTTAGAAACAACTCAGGTGTCCATCAACTGATGAATGGATAAACAAATTGTGGTGTATACACATGATGGAATATTATGCAGTGGTAAGAAAAAATGAAGTCATGAAGCATATGATGACATGGATGAAACTGGAGGACAAATTATGTTGAGTGAAACAAGCCAGACACAAAAGGAAAAACCCTGTATGATTGTGCTATTCTGAACTAAATATATTATGTGAAATATCAATATGGGTAAAATCGCATATAAAAGACTGTTTTTCTTTGAAGCTGAACAAATGTATGTTGCTACTACAAAATGTTAATATCAGACCAAAAAAAAACAAAAACGTTTTGCTAAGTGAAAGAAACTAAACCCAAAGTACTACATATGCATCACTTCATTTATATAAAATGTAAATATAAATCAATTTATGAAGATGAAATTAGATTAGTGGCTTTGTAGGGCTAGGGAAGGAATGCTAAGAGGTGTGGAGTTTTTCTTTTTAGAGTAATGAAACTGTTATAAAATATTTTGAGGTGATAAATGTACAACATTGTGATTATACTAAAAGCCATTGATTATACACTTTGGATAGATCATATGGTATGTGAATATATCTCAATAAAACTGCTTAATAAATAAATAAACAATTATGTGAGAATAGCCAGAAATAGTAGCTATGTAAAATAAATAAATAACCCATATTAAGGATATAAAGACATAACTCCAGAGATTTTTCAAGTAACAACATAATATTAATAGTCATTTATGATAATAACTTGAATTTTTACAAAAATTAATATAAAGATAAGAGATATAAATTAGTAAAGTTGATCCAAGACTAAATGGAAAACTTTGAATACACAAGAAATAATTAAATAAACAGAATATTTTAATAAGGAATTCCCCACTCCCAAAATATAACTGGGTTACACTATTTTAATGGGGAGTTTACTAAATCTTCAAGTCATAAATATTCCTTTTTAATGCAATTTATTTTTGAGATTAGAAAGAGGGAAGTTTCCCAAATCAGTATAAAAAGCAAAAAAACTTTAATTCCAGCATTTGACAGGGAAAGTAAAGAATATCATAAATGAATATTACTTATGAAACCAGATGCAAATAGCATACATAATTATGAATTTCACCAGTAGATGAAATTCATGATCAAGTAAGGTTTGTACCAGATATGGGAGGAGGTTTGTTAGATATTCAGAATTTCTATTAATGTGATATACTACATAAAGAGATTAAAGGAGAAAAGCAATATATTCTCAAAACATAAAGTCCAACATATATTAATAACCAAAATTCTGTACAAACTAGAATAGAAGGGATATTCCTTAATCAGATAAGAAGTATTTAGCATTTTTTCATAAACATCATAGCTAATGTGAAACTTCAGAGAAAACCCATTAAATTAAAAAAAAAATACAAGATGCACACTACCACTCCTAAAAGTTTGATTAATTGTATTGCCAATGAAATAAGACAATAAAAATAGATATAAGATAAAAGATTAGAGGGAGGCGGGTGTGGCTCAGTGGATGGAGCCCCCGTTTACCATGTGGGAGGCCTGGGTTCGCGTCCCGGGGCCTCCTTGTGAGGGCACGACGGCCTGAGCGGTGCGGTGGGCTGATGCAGCAACCTCACGGCAGGGAGCGGGTGTGAGGCAATGGATAGAGCACCCGTTTATCATATGAGAGGCCCCGGGTTCGCTTCCTGGCACCTCCTTGTGAGGGCAGGCCGGCTGGCGCGGCGCCGTGGGCTGATGCGGCAAGACCTCACAGCAGGGGGGAGATAGGCAGACACAGAGAAGACACGCAGCGAATGGACAC
>JAQZBX010049751.1:0-19839 GCA_029593785.1 Cabassous unicinctus
CTTGTGCTGCTGTGTCCATTCGCTGCATGTTTTCTCTGTGTCTGCTTATCTCCCCCTTGCTGTGAGGTCTTGCTGCATCAGCCCACGGCGCCGGGCGAGCCGGCCTGCCCTCACAAGGAGGCGCCGGGAAGCGAACCCGGGCCTCCCATATGGTAAACGGGGGCTCTATCCACTGAGCCACACCCGCTTCCCCAATGCAATGTGTTTTGAACAGTGGTTTGATTTTAAATATAAAAGAACATCTAGTACAAGTCTGTTTCCATGGGAATCATTGGTGGACCACAAACTGAATATCAGTCTATGTTGATGATTAAAATATTGTTATGACTGAATTTCTCAAGAGATTAGATACCTTTTCTAATTAGGCAAAGGGCACAAGCTTGCCCCTATTTCAGCAGATGGATTTGTTTAGTTCTGGTCCCAAACCACATCTCTAACTCTATTTACCCATCTCTCAAATGGCCACAGAAAAAACTTAAAACTTTATCATTTTTTTTGAAAATCAACTCAAAGCACATTTTCTTTTCTTTACTTATAAAAAACATCTCAAATATTTAGAAAACTAACATAATCTATTCCATTTTCTGAATTTTACAATAAGTCATGCAAAACTGAAGATAATGTAAAAAGGAATAACATTGGAATGAATATATACAGGTATACAAAGAGATGAGAAAAATTTGAATTACTAAGTCTGAGAAATGAAACTAAAAGTTCCCATTAAAATATAAAACTCTTATTACTGATGAGTTTGAACTGCCTGTTTAAAATACTAGCATAGAAATCTGATTACAGCTTTATTTACTTACACCTTTTATATTTTTGGCAGAAAACCTTTCTGATAAAGACCAAATAGCAAGGAGTAAAGGTGGGAACTTCAAGACACTCTTCCCTCAAGATGCATTGAAGCCAGGCAATGAATGAATCTCTGAGGAAGGTTAGCTTTAGAGAAAGATGTGGTCAATCAAAGATTTGGGGAGATAGGCCATCCTGATCTAGAAAGGCAAATGGTTAGACTTGGCAGAGAAGTAGAAGAAAATTTCTGTGAGAGCAGAAAAAGAAATATATTGAGTAATTAAACAAGGAAAGATATTGAGAGATGAAGTGATTGAGGGTGTAGAAACCCCTTGCATAGCATTTGGACCCAACATTTATCTATATCCAAAACTTACTCTGTAGCTGTCTGTCTTTGGGGATATCCTCCTCTTTTCAGCACCTCTCTATATCAATGATCAAGTCCTGCAGGCAACATTTAACTCCAGAAAATGGGGTAGGAGAGTGGCAAGTGCTACTTGGAGAAAGAATCACGCTCACCTGGAGGTATCAGCATCCACCAGAAATCCTTTTGGAATCTGTGAGAAGGGATATAAATCTGTTCCTTGAGAAATTTTGGATTCCCTAGGGTCAGCAGCAGTTACTGTGAAGAGCTCATGGCAGAAAAACAAATTAATCAGTTCTGGCTGGATCAAAGGGAAGGGCCAAATTACTGAAACTGAATTACTACTTGCTTGCTTATTTGTACATATCCTCTTCCAGCTTCATTATGAACTGGTGGACAACTTGTGGCTCCCACGAAGGTAATTGCTAAGGTTGGTGTCTCCTGTGTTCTACTGCATCTTTCATTTCCCCCAGAGTCAATTAGGGTGTGTGAGAGCTTTAGCTTGGGGAATATTGTGATTGCACTCCTGTGATAAGGTAAGACTAATATCCATTTTCTGTTTCTGAGAAACTCCCTTAGTTATAGCTTTTTTCAAGTCTGTGGGCTTAACAGGGCTGGTCAATGATTTCAGATTTCCTTTCTCTTCCAAATATTAGTTTGGGAAAAAAGGAAGAAAAGGCTAATGTGGTTGTTACCAGTCAAAAAAATGTTTTTCTACCAGCATGTTCACATTTCATGAAATTCACATTTCTTTGAATTACTAAGTACTAAGATATATTTTCATGGACTAGGAGGCTCATAGAACCTCAGGGTTAGAGGGAAAATTAGAGGTCACCCAATCTAACCATCTTCTACAGTATTTTAGGTCATGCCCCCTGAGTGGTGATTTGTTAGTATTTCTTGGTCCTGTTTCCTTGAGTATTTAGATATTGTTCTGACTTCTTTTCTTCTAGCCTGGTGATCTTTGGAACTGTCTGAACCCTTTCTCCAAACTTTTTTCAAGTGTCAGAGATGGTCTAAGTCTTGAAAGAAGACCTTGAATGTCATCTAGTTCCCCCCCGCCCCCAAACTTTTGTGGAGGTCTTTTGTGGCTCCCAAGCCACGTTGGTGTTGAGTGTCTAGAGTAGAGGTGAGTAAACTTCAGTAAAGGGCAAGATAATAAATATTTTCGGTTTTGAGAGCCATGCAGTCTCTGTTGCAACTACTCAACTCTGCTATTGCAGTGTGAAAGCAGCCACAAACAATACACATGCAAATGGATGAGGCTGTATAAACAGACACTGAAATCTGAATTTCATATAATTTTCATGTGTCATGAAATATTATTCTTCTTTGGATTTTTTCAAAGTATTTAAAAAACATAAAACTATTCTCAGTTTGTGGATTGTACAAAAAGAGACGGTGGGCCAAGTTTGGCCCGCGGGTTAATAGAGATTATTAGGGTATGCACGATTCTGGTTTGTGAGGCATCAGTAGGGAGAACTGGCAGAAAGAGTGTGTGTGGCTCTTGGTAAAGAATCAAAGCCTCACACTGATACCTACAACTTACTTCAAAAATTGCAACCTAGGTTTGAGCTCTGATCTTCCAAGAAACTGTGGGCTCATAAGTTTGATTGTTTTCTGTTCCCTAAGTGTGGACTGGTTTGCAAACAGCCAGGAATTAAGTTGGAAGGCAGGATTGTTCTGGCAGCCCTAAAGAAGGCTACCAGATTCCCTACAGGATAAGTTGGATTGAATTATAATGGTTGACAACCAACCTAATTCATGTTATAAGAAATGTGGATGCAAGACCACTGCAGGTGGGTAAGTGGACCAGGGCGATAATGTTGGTATTTCCTCGTCATAGCCTGGTATTCTCTTGTGTTTTGCTGCTTCTACTATTCCAGGAACCATGATTTCTGGGTGAAATACAATATGATATTGAGTCATGTGCCCGGACTTGTGTGTAAATCAAGCAGCAATTGGGAAACCCAAGTTTTGTTTTGTTTTCTCCTATTGTGCAGGAGACTGCACATCTTGAGAAATCATCTCCAAATGGACACATTAATAAAGTTGGTTGTGATTATTGTTTTGATTTATTTTTAGGTGGCAGGGAACAGAGATATATTAAGATTACCTTAACTAATAAATTTCACTGTGTTTATATGCATAAATTAAAAACATATGACTCCTGAAGCCAGGCTGCTTATACAGACAGGATTTGCAGCACTTATGAGCTTCATGAAGACTAGGACTGGTAGGAAACTGGGAGTGAATTTAGGATGCAGGGCAGTTCTGGTGCCTGGGATATTTTATTGTCCCATCATAAGGAGACATCATTTGGTCCAAATTGTGTGCTGTGCCATTATGATGACTCAGTGGGTTTCCATCTCTGCTTCTTCCAGTCCCTTTGTGACAGATAAACAATTGTTTTTGTTTTTGGTTTGGCTGGCAACCTCCAGCAGAGTAGGCTCATTCTGTCTCTGGTAGGGATCACGACTCTTCTCATTAGAGCGAACTTTTCTGGGTTTACAGTATTGTAGGCTTAGCAATGTCAGCTGATGGCCCCTGCTTTTCTCAAATTTCTGACACATCCTTTTTTTAAAATAGAATCTTCAGATATTTATGCCACTAATAATAGTTACAATAAGGATGATGATATTGATTATCATTTATTGAATACCTTTGGTGTTTCAGAAGTTTTACAAATGCTAATTTATTCAATCCTTATTAAAAATATTGAGGTAGATATGGATATCCTTATTTCATAGAAGTTCCAACTAAAGCTTGGAGAGTTTATTTAGCATTTAGTATAAGATCACATACCCAACAGGTGGCAGAATCAGGATTCAAATCCAGTGTCTGACTCTAAAATTTGTGCTTTTTCTACTCCACAACATCATGATTTGTCTTTAATGCATATGCTAGGATTACTCTGTTTAAAGGCAGGTGCATTTACCAGCTAAAACACTGTGTAACTCCAGTAAAACATTTCTCTGTCATCCGTCAGCAATGTAATGATCAAATATCTTTGAAAAGGTTAGAGGTTCCATCGTCATTTCCACTTAACCTAGTTTCATCAGTTCCTTAATAATGCAAGATCCTGCTTAAATGGAAATCTTCTTAATGTAGGCAAAGGAAGGGGGAGGGAAAAGAAGAAATTGAGGAAAGGGGGGAGGCTTCAGTTGAAATAGGTCTGAGAAAGGAATAGTTGAATATTACGGGCCTAGATTAGTATACGGCAACCAAAATGTGTATGTGGAGGTACTTTGTGAGGTTAGTGTTAGGGTGAGTCAATCTTAGGCTGTGTGTCTCTCTCTCCCTTTTCCTGGGGTGGTGGATCCCTGCAGCCCCCTTTGTAGCTGGTGGCCCAGAGGCCTGAGTATTCAAAAGTGCCTTTAGTGTGGGGGAAGGTGTGGGCAGCAGCAGTGGTAGACTTCAACTCATATTTCTGCCATTGTGATTCCCCTTCTTTGACCTTCTCTCCTCTGGGCGGTGTCTAGCCTTCACCTGGTGTCCTAAACCCTAGATCTTTTTCCAGGCTGTTTCAGCCTGTCCTCCAGCTAGTTTTCTGGAGGAGAAGAGAGCCCTGGGTCTTTCTAGTCCTCCATCTTCCTGGAAGTCCCTTTTGAAATTTTTGAAGATTATTTCTATAAGATTTGCAGTTCCAAGTATGTTTAAAGGGTAGGTAAATTCCCTTCTTGTTCTAACTTCAAAACTTACAAGACCTACATGCATACAAATATTCAATTATGCACATATATGCCCCACCTCTAACTGAATCCCTGTTTCCATTTTGTTGTGTTAGAAATTCTTTGCATGAGGAAAATAACCATTTTTGTCTTTGCTTAGTGTTCTTTTTCCTATTTGTCTTCTCTGTTCTTTATTCATAATTCTATTTACAATATTCACTAGAACCATTTGGATGAAAACCTGAGGATTCACCAGTAGAAAATGCTCATGTGAAGACACTTGTGTAAGGAAACCCATAGCTATTCCTGTGGAAGCTTAAAGTCATGCCTTCAAAAAAGGAGCTCCTCCCCTTGTGTTTCTTCTGGATTTGCAGCCAGATTGATCTTTCCTCCCTTACTCATATGGAGGGCATTTACCTTTTGCAGCCTCCAGTGGCTCAGGAACCAGGGATGCAATGCCAGACTTGTGGACTAGTGGAGATGTGGGGATTTTTCCTTCTTTATGTTTCTCTGACAATGGAAGGTAAGTCTCATCTTAATAGCAAACACTGCTGGGAGTTTTCAAAATAATTTTCTTCCAGATAAATGGTTGTATCTTCTTTCCTGATCCATATTTTACCTATGTCCTCCTAATACTACTACTACATATAGACACTACTGCTACTTCTACAGCCACTATTACTTCTATCATCATTTATTTCTATTGAAGGACCTCCCTTGGCAATGGTAGGTTTTTTGTGACTACTGGAAAATACCATTTAATTCTGTAATTATTTCTTCATTTTTGTATTTCCCTAAGTGATTATTTTGATATTAACTTTTTTGGTGGATTTACCTAACATGCTGAAAAAAGAGTGTAGGGAGTGTGGATGTAGGGAGGGAAGACAGTAGTCAAGGAGAACTACTCTCTTTGGAACAGGAGTGGGAGGCCATGCAATGATGTGGAAGGTGGGAAGGAGGGGGCCAGTTGGAATTTCCATAAAAGCATGGGATGATAGACATATAGAATAGTAAAATCAATATCCAGATTAAAGATTTTCTTTTTCTGAATTGTAATTTTTAAATGCTATTCCAAAATATTTGAAGTTTATTCAATATTACAACCTTTACATTCTATGCATAGGGAGGAATGCAGAGTTTGTTCTCCATATGTGAATTCCTCATTCTCTACATCTTAGTACATACGTTTATTTCCACATATCTTTTCCTTAGCTTTGTATGTTTAAGTATTTCTTAATCAGCTAATTTCGAGTCAGTTCTTTTGGGATAAATAGAATAAGAGGAACTTGGTGGTTGGGACTAGAAGGAAAGGTAAAGTAGATGAATTTCAGTCAACAAACATTTTATTGAACTTATAATTGCTGGGGTGCAAGAGTTAATAAAACAGGAGTACACCTTTGTAGCAGTTTGGCAGTTTGATATAGTTATGAATTCCAAAAACAGATATTGGATTATGCTTGTAAACTGATCTGTTCATCTGGGCATGATTAAGTTATGATTAGGGCTTTGATTGGGCCACATCAGTAGGGTGTTGACCCTGCCCCTTGGTGGGTGGGGAATCAAAGATAAAAGACATGGCAAAGGACAGAGTTGGAGTTTTTGAGTTGGAGTTCTGAAGCTCAGTTTTAAATGCTGGAGCCCGGGGAAGCAAGCACACAGAGGAGCTTGGTCATGAGGAAGGAGAGAAGGCCCTGGGAAAAGAGACGAGCCATTCTCCTGATAGTCTACAGCTGACCTTGTGAAGGAAACAGAGGAGCTGAGCCCAGAGAGAAACAGAGCCCCAAGAAGAGAGGAACCTAAGAAGCCTGAACCCTGGCAAACGTCAGCAGCTGTTTTGCTTCAACATGTGGCAACAGACTTTGGTGAAGGAAGAAACTTATGCTTTATGGCCTGGTAACTGTAAGCTTCTACCCCAAATAAATACCCTTTATAAAAACCAACCGATTTCTGGTATTTTGCATAAGCACCCCTTTGGCTGACTAATACAACCTTTTAGCAAATATGCCTTTGAGAGTATAGGAGAAATAAACTTTACCTTCAGAACTGGACTTCATTGTCTTTAAGAGGAAGAGAACAGAGATGTAAGGCAGTGCTGATATGACGTCCTTGTTATAAACTTTATAATATAAAGTAATCATGGGCTGAATAACGCCATAAAATATTGTATAATGAAGAGGATTACAAGACTACATATAATACAAAGAATCTTAATTTTTAAAAAAGATTTATTTATTTATTGTCCCCCCCCCATAGTTTTTGCACTAGCTGTCTGCTCTCTGTGTGTTCTTCTGTGTCTGCTTGTCTTCTCTATAGGCAGCACCAGGAACCAATCCTGGAACCTTCCTGAGTGGAGAGAGGCTGCTCAATCTCTTGCGCCACCTCAGTTCCCTGGTCTGGTGTATCTCTTGTTGTCTTTCCTCTGCGTCTCTTTTTGTTGCATCATTTTGCTCTGCCAGCTTTCCATGTGGGCCAGCATTCTGTGCGGGCCAGCTTGCCTTTTACCAAGACGCCCCAGGTATCAGATCCTGGACCTCCTACATGGCAGATGGGAGCCGAATCACTTGAGTCACATCCATTTCTCAAGAATCTCAATCTTTTGAATGACTTGAGTGCATCTTGGTTCATAACGGGACTTAAAGACATAAAATTAGAAAAACACTGAACATTTGAATGGAAGATCTAATACTGAAACAAATAACCTTTAACAAGTATACTATTAGGGAAAATTAAAAATAAAAATTCAGGTTCCTAATTGAAACTATGGGGTATATAGAGGCTAAAAAACTTCTAGCAATCAGTAAACAGTAAATGGAAATGAACTGTATAGTATCAAGTACCTTACATTTGAAGATATATTTGCATTTTACTTTACGTTAAATTTTGTGACTATAAAGAGTATTCTTAAGGACTTTAAAAAATTATATTATTACAGAAGTTGTGAACTTACAAAACAACCATGCACATGTGTAGAATTCCCATACAACATCCTTTCACCGACACACCACACTGCTGTGGAACATTTGTTCCAGATTATGAGATAATATCATCAGACTATTACCACTAACTATGGTCAGTAGCATCAATTTGGCATATTTTTTCCATACCCCCTATTATTAACACTGTACATCTTTGGCATTGATATAAAAACATTACAGTATTGCTGTTAACTATAGTCCATAGGTTACATTAATTGTATTTTTCCCATGCTTCTCCACATTCCCACCACCCTGCAATAGTGATGTACATACATTCTAGTTCACAGAAGGACATTCTTGAATTTGTACCATCAACCACAATTTCTATCCACCTCTGGATTCACTGTGTTATTCAGTCCATAGATTATTCACTAGCTTTCTTTCAATTGACATTTACATCCCTAGACTACCCTTTTCAGCCCCAATCCCATTTATAAACCAGCTGCTACTCACTATGCTGTGTTACCATCAACTCTATCCACTTCCATATAATTACAGTTAAGTTAATTAAAACTTCTACATATATTAAGCATCAGTACTCCTTCACAGTCCTCCTCTCACCTCCTAGTAACGTTTACTCTAAGTTTTAACTCCTTGCATTTGTTCTTTGTATTTAGTTCATATTAATAAGACCATGCAATATTTGTTTTTTTGGGTCTGGCTTACTTCACTTAGCATAATGTCTTCAAGATTCATCCATGTTATCATATGTGTCCCAATTTCATTTCTTTTTACTGCAGCATAGCATTCCATCATATGTATATACTACATTTTGTTTATCCATTCATTGGTTGATGGACATGGGTTGTTTCCATCTTTTGGCAATTGTGAATAATGCTGCTATGAACATCGCTGTGTAGATGTATGTTTGTGTCACCGTTTTCAGTTCTTCTGGATATATTCCTAGTAGAGGAATTGCCGGATCATATGGCAGTTCTATATTTAGCTTCCTGAGGAACCGCCAAACTGTCTTCCACAGAGGCTGCACCATTTTACAATTCCACCAACAGTGAAGGAGTGTTCCTATTTCTCCAGCACTTATTGTTGTCTGTGTTTTTAATAATGGACATTCTATGCAGTGTTAAATGATATCTCATTGTTGTTTTGATTTGCATTTCCCTAATAGCTACTGATATTGAACTTTTTTTCATGTGTTTTTGGCCATTTGTATTTCCTCTTTGGAGAAATCTTTTGCCCATGTTTTAATTGGCTGGCTTGCTCTTTTATTGTTGAGTTGTATTATTTCTTTATATAGAATGGAAATGAAACCCTTATCAGATATGTGTTTTCCACATATTTTCTCCCATTAAGTGGGCTGTCTTTTTACCTTCTTGATGAAGTCCTTTGAATCACAAAAGTGTTCAAGTTTGAGGAGGTCTCAATTTATCTATGTTTTCTTTTATTTCTTGTGCTTTCAGTGTAAATTTTAAGAATGCACCACCTACCACTAGGTCTTGAAGATGTTTTCCTATATTTTCTTCTAGGAGCTTTATAGTTCTAGCTTTTATATTTAGGTTTTTGATCCATTTTGAATTAATTTTGTATAAGATGTGAGATAGGGGTCCTTTTTCTTTCTTTTGGATATGGATATCCAGTTCTCCCAGCACCATTTGTTGAATAGACTGTTCTTACCCAACTGGGTGGGTTTGACAGGCTTGTCAAAAGTCACTTGACCATAGATGTGAGGGTCTGTTTCTGAACCATCAATTCAGTTTCATTGGTCTATGTGTCTATCTTTATGCCAGTACCATGCTGTTTTTACCATTGTAGCTAGGTAATATGATTTAAAGTCCGGAAGTGAGTGTCCTCCAACCTTGCTTTTTCTTTTTAAGATGTTTATGGTTATTTGGGGCCCCTTACCCTTCCAAATAAATTTGATTATTGTGTTTTCCATTTGTTTAAAAAACCTTGGTGGAATTTTTATTGGAATTGCATTGAATCTGTTTATTCTAAGGACTTTTATATGTTTTTTCTGATCTTGTTTGTACACCTATTTTCCACTAAAGTCTTAAGTTTCAAAACCACACATTTTTGTACCACAGAGATTTTTCAAGAAGGAAGACCATCACTTTTTGATACTTTCCATCTTTGCCAATAGGACTTCTCTCCTTTATCTGGCCTGGCAACTCCTTCCATTTCCACCTGGAAGAAGATTGGCTATGAGAGTTAAGAGCAAGCCAAGGCTTTTGGAATTACTGTGTGTCAAACTGGGGACTCAGCTCAGTTATCATATTCAAAGAGTGTATGGACTTGGGTATTCAAATCCTGGCCCCACAGGGTGTTCAAATAAAATCTCACAGAATAAAAGAAAATCTTGAGACTGGGACAAATTTGGAGTGCATTTAATCTGATTATCTTCTCCAATGTACTGAATGAAGCTTTCTGAACTCTGATTTTTGAGCATCTCAAAAGTTCTGTTATGTAAGTGGGGATGAACCAAGCTTCAATGTCCTTTGCCTTAAGACCTTCGGGGGCTCTCTACAGACCTTTGCCAGCAAGAATAGAACATCCTGTTGTCCTGTTCTTTTGTAACCCTGTGGTGTCTCTGGAGTTCCAGAGTCACATTGATATTCTGATGCCAGAAGCATGTTCTCACTGTGGCAGGTTAGTTTTAGTTCCTAAGGAAAATAGTCAGAAGAATGGTGGTGGAAGATGCTTTCAACAAGAAGAGTATACTTCATCTCATGGTTGGATTGTTCACTGTTACATATGTAGCTCGGTAAAATCTAGACATCTATAGGACTGTATATAAGTGTGTCATCCCTCTGGAGTGGAGAGCATGGGAGAGTTATGTGACCCTCTTCCTCTTTGGAACTTGTATTTGTTCCCTCTTTTGTCCCTTCTACTAAAGGTAGTAAATAGCTTGGATGTTACTAAGCCTTAGGTTACTCTACTGTTCTTTGGGGTTCCCCTACTCCCACATCTTTGTAAGTAGGCAAGTAAACCCTCCTCAAATTATCAGTGTTTATTTTTTAAGGTTTGTATTGTTCTAGTTGTTATCTTTATATGTAAACCTTTGCTAATGCCCTTAGTCCTCTGTTTCTTATTTAACCTTTTTTATTTAAAAATTTTTAATTTTATTTTTGCAAACAAACACCCCCTCTTTTCCCCTCACCCACCTGACCTCTCCCCTGGTAACCTCTAGTATGCTTTTTATCTCTGCGAATTTGTTATTTCTTCTCATCTCTTCTAAGTGGTATCATAAAGCTTTTGTCCTTAGGTGTATTGTTTGTTTCATTGAGCATAATGTTTTCAAGGATTTTCCATGTTGGTGCATGTCTTATAATTCATTTTATGGTCAAATAATATTCCATCTTATGTATGTACCACATTTTGTTTATCCATTCATTTGCTGATGGACACTGGTCATTTACAGCTTTTGGCTATTGTGAATAATGCTACTATAAACATTAGTGTACAAATATCTGTTTTCATTCTCTTTGGGTATACCCAGAAGTAGAATTGCCAGGTCAAATGATAATTCTATATTTAACTTTTTGAGGAACTGCCATATTGCTTTCCACACTGGCTGCATCATTTTACATTCCTGCCAACAATGCATAGAGTTCCAATTTCTCTATATCCTCTCCAACACTTACTTTCCATTTTTAAAATAATAGCCACCCTTGTGGGTATGAAGTCGTTTCTCATTGGGGTTTCAATTTGTAATTCCTCAATGACTAATGAGGTTGAGCATCTTTTCATGTGTTTATTGACCATTTGCAGATCTTTGGAGAAATGTCTATTCAAGTTCTTTGCCCATTTTTAATTGGATTTTTTGTCTTTTTTGTTGTTCAGGTGTAGGAGTTCTTTATATATTCTGGATATTAAACCCTTATCTTATATCTAGTTTGAAACTATTTTCTCCCATTCTGTAGATTGTCTTCACTTTTCTTGATAACTTTCTTCAGTACAAAAAAGTTTTTAATTTTGATGAAATCAAATTTATCTATTGCTTCTTTTACTGCTCATGATTTTGGTGTCATATATAAGAATCCATTGCTGAATTCTTGGTCATGAAGATTTGCCCCTATATTATCTTCTAAAGTGTTTGATGGTTTTAGTTCTTATAGTTAGATCCTTGAGCCATTTGGAATTGATTTTTGTATATGATGTGAGGTAGCGGTCTAACTTCATTTTTCTGCATGTGGATATCCAATTTTCCCAAAACCATTTGTTGAATAGAATATTTTCCCCCACTGTGTGTATGTAGCACACTTGTGAAAAATCAATTGGCCATGGATGTGTGGGTCTATTTCTGGACTCTCAGTTCTGCCCCACTGATCTATTGGTTTATTTTTGTGCCAGTCCCAAATAGTTTTTTTTTTTTTTTTTTTAAAGATTTATTTATTTATTTATTTACCTCCCTCCCCACTCCTGTTGTTTTGTGCTTGCTGTCTGCTCTCTGTGTGTTCTTCTGTGTCTGCTTGTCTTTCCTTTAGGCAGCACTGGGAACTGATCCTGGGACCTTCCGGAGTGGGAGAGAGGGGTTCAATCTCTTGTGCCACCTCAGCTCCCTGGTCTGCTGCATCTCTTATTGTCTCTCCTCTATGTCTCTTTTTGTTGTGTCATCTTGCTGTGCCAGCTCTCTGCTCGGGCCAGCTCTCCGCTTGGGCCAGCTTGCTGTGTGGGCCAGCTTGCCTTTCACCAGAATGCCCCAGGAATTGAACCCTGGACCTCCTATATGGTAGATGGGAGCTCAATTGTTTGAGCCACATCGTTTCCCATATAGTTTTGATTACTGTCGCTTTGTAATACAATTTGAAACCAGGAAGTGTGAGTCCCCCAACCCTGTTCTGGCTATTCAGGGCCCCTTGCAGTTCCATATAAATTTAAGGATAAGTTTTTATTTTTTATTTCTGCAAAAAAGGGCTGCTAGAATTCTTTTGGAGGGATTGTTCTGAATCTATAAATAATTTTGGGTTGAATTGACATCTCAACAATGTCTTCCAATCCATGAACACAAAATGTCTTTCCATTTGTTTAGGTCTTCTTTGACTTATTTTAGCAATGTTTTGTAGCTTTCTGTGTATGGGTTTATATCTACAGATTTATTCTTAGATATTTGATTCTTCCAGTTGCTATTGTAAGTGGATTTTTTTTTCTTGATTTCTTCTTCAGATTGCTCATTACTAGTATATGGAAACACTAATGATTTTTGTATGTTGATCTTGTACCCTGCCACTTTACTGAATTCATTTTTTAGTTCTAGTAGCTTTGTTGTGGATTTTTTCAGAATTTTCAGTATATAGGATCATGTTAAATGCAAATAGGGAGAGTTTCACTTCTTCCTTTCTAATTTGGATGTCTTTTATTTCTTTCTTTTGCCTAATTGCTCTGGCTAGAATGTCCAGTACAATGTTGAATAACAGTGGTGACAATGGGCATCCTGTCTTGTTCCTGATCTTGGAGGAAACGCTTTGAATCTTTCACCATTGAGTATGATGTTAGCTGTGGGTTTTTCATAAATGGCCTTTATCATATCGAGAAAGTTCCCATCTATTCCTACTTTTCTAAGTGCTTTTATCAAGAAAGGATGCTGGATTTTGTTGAATACCTTTTCTGCATCTATTGATATAATCGTGTTTTTCCCCTTCATTCTATTTATATAGTGTATTACATTAATTGGTTTTCTTGGGTTGAACCACCCTTGCATTCCTGGGATGAATCCCACTTGGTCATGGTGTATAATCTTTTTAATATGCCATTGGATTCAGATTGCTAGGAAATGCTACCTTGGTACTTGTCATTAATTGGTTCTGGGAGGTGCGATGAGTACCAAAAATGACAAGTACCAAACAAATATTTCCCATGAGGAATAATATAAATAAGTTTAATGTGTTCCCAAACCAAAGACAATGCACATTTTAAGGCAGTATGTAAAAAGATAGGGTTGTATATCATTACTTTACATGAGAAATAAACCTAAAAATTAATAAATACTTAGATTAAATAAAATAAAAGCTTCACTTGACCTGTACTGAGAAGAGTCTGTGGCCTAAAGGGATGGTGGAAAGAGAGTGGTGAGGAGGAGAGGTTACATGGAGTGTTGCTTAGGAGAGTCCCCCTCCAATAGAACATTGGGCACTTGCACTTCAGGTATTCCTTCTCTTTTCTGCCGTTTTTCAACTTGCACCACAGGCTCTGACACACCCTTTGTCACCTTCACTGAAAGCTTATCCAATGAAGACTGCTTCTATCTTCTTTTTAAATTTCCTTGAAAGTGTGAAATTGTTTGGTCATTCAATAAATTCACATTTCTGCTTGTCAGAGCTTTGCCCAGATGCTACTTCTCCACAAAGTTTTGAACTTCTGCCCATTTTGCACACATTTCTTTTATCAAGGAACTGGGGACATCCTTCCTTATTTCCTCCTCACCTGAATAAATCTCTTCAACCACCTTTTATTGCTGCTCCTTCTGTAGCTCCTGCAGCTCCTCAGTGCTGAGATCTTCATAATATTCTTCCACTAACTCCTCAACATCAGTCACATTGACCTCCAGACTTGTGGATTGGTCCAAAGATACAATATCCTGCACAACTGTACCCTTTGTACCTGCAGGTTTGAGGTACAAAGACTTTGAAGTCTTTTTGAGTTACAGCGTCTGGCCACAGATTCTTCCATGCTGAATTCATTGTCCTGTAAGAGACTTTGTTCTAGGCCTTATCAACAAGGTTAAGGCTGTGCAGGAGTTTGAAATGCTCCTTCCAGAATTCTGTGATGGTCTACTGGGTGTCAGAAGTAATTTCAAAGCATCTCTGGAAATGTGCATTGGTGTACAACTTTTTGAAGTTTGAAATGACCTGCTGGTCCATGGGCTGGATGAGAGGAGTAGTGTTGGGGAACCTTACAGTGATGAAGCTGAACTCCTCCAGTAAGTCATCCTCCAAGCCTGGAGGATGGGCAGGCACATTGTCCAAAATAGGAAAGCTTTCAGAGGCAAATATTTCTCCAGCAAATATTTTTTCACCGAGGACCAAACACTTCATTTATCCACTTGATGAAAAATTGCCTCGTGACCCAAGCTTTGCTGGTTGCCCTCTATAGCACATGGAGTTTGCTTTTTATGACATTATGCCTTTTGAAAACTTGTGGGTTTTCACTATGATAGACTAGTAGAGGCTTGAGTTTTAAGTCTCTACTAGCATTCCCACACAACAATAGAGTGAGCCTGTCCTTCATTGGTTTGTGGCCTGGTAATGTCTTCTCCTCTTTTGTGATGTAGGCTCTACTTGGCATTTTTTTCCAAAAAACTCCAGTCTCATCACAGTTAAAATCTTTGTGGGGAATAAAACCCTCAGCCTCTACATAATTTTGAAATTCACTGGTGAATTCATCAGCAGCCTTTTTATTAGCACTCCTGCCTTGCCAAGCCTCACGACACTATGGATGCCAGTCCCCTTTTGAAAATCAGCAAACCAGCCGTGGCTGGCCTTAAAAACTTCGACACTCTAATCACTCAGTTCTGGTTTGTTTTTCAAAAGATCAGCATGCAACTGTCGCTTTTTCACATATCATAGCTTTCAATACACTGTCACCCACTAACTGCTTCTCATTTATCCAAATTAATAACAGCTTTTCAACTTCTACTTTATTACTGCTTTAACTCCTTTCACATCAGCCTTTTAAAAAAATCACTTCTTTATTCTTAATGATGGTGGAGACCATTGTTCTAGGTATACTGTGTTCCCTAGCAAGATCAGTAATGTGAATACTGCTCTCATATTTACCTATTATTTCTTTTTTTTGCTCAATAATGGTGCAAAGTAATTTTCTTTTCTGCTTAGCACTATCACCGCTCATTTTCTTAGGACCCATGATGAGAAAAAAAATGTAAAAATACACAAAATGACCACAGAAGCTAAGACCACAATAAGATGTGCACAGGGCAAGAGCTACGGCGAGACTAATGCAAAACCTTTTGTTTCGGCTGGAAAGGGTAGTGAGTCACGAGGCAACCGACACCAACAAGTTCTAGCTTGGTAACTCACGTTTGTTGTTTCAGCTTCTTCTTCTCTCTATCCCTCACCCTCCTGGGAGTTGCGTAGCACTGTCCTGGTCTGCTGTCAGGTCCCTCGGACAGCTTTTGGCTCTTTCTTCATTGTTTTTGTAAAAGCATTCAGCTCTGCCTGCTAGTCTGTCACCATCTTCTCACAATCCCCCTCCCTCTATTGAATTTTTTACTTCAGTTATTCTACTTTTGAATTACAGAATCTCATTTGGGTTTTCTTTATAATTTTATCTCATTGAAATTTTCATTTTGCTCATATATTATTTTCCTGATTTCCCTTAGTTCTTTGTGTTTTCCTTTAGTTCACTGATCCTACTTATGAGAGCTGTTTTAAGATATTTGATTAGTAATTTCAGAGACTGTGCTTCCTTAAGAATATTTTCCATTGAGTTCTTTTTCTTTCCTGTAATTGGGCCAAACTTTTGACTTCTTGTATGCTTTGTTATTTTTTGTTGAGAACTGGACATACTAAGTATTATATTATGGTCAGTCTGGAAATCAATTCTCCCACTCTTCGATCTGCCAGAATAAGAACAAGAAGAAAAGAAAAAAGGAAGGAAAGAAAGAAGGGGGTGGGGAAGAAAAGGAAAGAAGAAATAGTTAGATAAAATACCCACAAAAAAAGCAAGGAAAAAAATAATGAAGTGCACTGCCTCTCCAAGTCTCTTGTTATATGTTGATGCAAAGACAGAAGCTGCTGCTTTCAAGGCTGAAACCTAGGCCAACATCTTTGCTTGTCTTTCAGGGAGCCACTAGATCCAAAAATATAAAACAGAGAAAGAAAAAACCAACCAAAAAAAAAAAAAAAAAAGAAAGAAAAGAAAGACATGTACTGGCTTTTTATGTCCTTGTAGATGCTTGTGTAAGACAAGAAGACACTGCTTCTGATAGAAACTGAGGCTAGTGTCTGTGCTGAGCCCTCAGGGTTCTGCCAAACTTAATAATTCAAAAAATATAAAGAAGAAATTCAACCAACGAAGAAGTGCACTGCAACTTTAAGTCCTGGTAGAGGCAAGTGTGAGGCCAGAAGCTACTACTGCAGAGAGGGCTGAAACCAAGGCCAGAGTCTATGCCCTCAGGAATATGCCAGACCAGGAAATGCCCACACACAGAAGGAAAAAAACAAAACAAAACAAAAGAAAAATTAGCTCTTTACGAGGTGGATGCTGGTGGGAGGCTGGATGTGCTGCTGCCCAGAGGACTGAATCTGAGGCCAGCTTCTGCACTGGTTCCTCACAGATCTCCCAGACTCACCATGACCCTCAACCCCAAGTTTTAGAGGAGGAGGTTTCTTCTGCCATCCCTGGGTCCAGCTGGCCAGTCCAGAATCGTGGTCTCGTTGTTGCAGCTGCAGCTATTTCTGCAACCACTGTCTTGGAGCTGAGCAATTGTGGCTGATAACTAATTCATGCTTCCATTTACAAACGCTGAATTCTCAGCAGGGTCTCACTTGCTCTGGCACTCCTGTAGTTGTTCTAAATGTCCATTCTGGTTCTAGGGTTGCCACCTAGTTAACTCCACTCTCTTTTTTCAGCTTTTTTCATTTTTCTAAGGGAAGGAGTGATTTGAAAAACTTCCTACTCTGCCATTTTGCACCTGTACTCCAAATTATCCTGTTTAGAGTAGACTATTTCCTTTTTGGACTCTGACTGATTCAGGAAATTAGCACTATCCATGTGCCTGAAGGGCTGTTTCCATGTGTCCCCAGAGTGCAAGGCAGGGAAGGAGACCAGTTGGAAGAACTGTAGAGGCCAAGATTCTCATTAAAACAGGTTTTAGAATTTTGAAGGCATAGTTTGACACTCTTCTAGGAGCAGCTTTTAAGAGATTAGACAATATGAATTTGGATGGGACATAAGGAGTATGTTTCTCATGCCTGAATTTAGGACATGAGAACTGGAGGCCCATCATGCTCTCATAACATTGAGCTTGGTTTTTCAGGCAACCTTTGAGGATGTGGCATGGACACTGAACCCAGCATAAAGGTAGGAGAAAGCTGCTAGATGGAGGTACCAGTTTCTGAGGTGGGATAAAATTCCAAGCTGAACTCTACTGGTGTTCTTCAGAAGCCCTGTCTTTTTACCTAAAGAAGAAGAATTTAAATTCCAGAGGGAAAAAACTCACCTCTAATTGAATGCTCTATCAGGAAGTATTATGTACAGTTTTTGAGCAAGTTCAGGCACATCATTTTCCTATTTGGCACTGTATTAGTCAGTGAAAGGGGTGCTGATGCAAAATACCAGAAATCTGTTGGTCTTTATAAAGGGTATTTATTTGGGATAGAATTCCACAGTTGCCAGGCCATAAAGCGTAGGTTTCTTCCCTCACCAAAGTCCATCGCCACATGTTGGAGCAAGACAGCTGCCGACGTTTGCCAGGGTTCAGGCTTCTTGGGTTCCTCTCTTCCCGGGGCTGCATTTCTCTCCGGGCTTAGCTCCTCTGTTTCCTCCACAAGGTCAGCTGTAGACTATCAGGTGAACGGCTTGCTTCTCTTCTCCGGGGGCTTTCTCTCCAACATCAAAACTGCTTCTCAAAAACTGCTCCCTCTGTCCTTTGCCTTGCCTTCTATATTCCCCACCCACCAAGGGGTGGGGTTCAATGCCCTACTGACATGGCCCAGTCAACACCCTAATCATAACTTAATCATACCCAGATTAACAGATCAGTTTACAAGCATGATCCAATTATATTTTTGGAATTCATAATTACATCAAACTTCCAAACTGCTACAGGCACCTTTCTTATTCTCAGTCCAATGCTTCATGCTCTGATCTAACTCATCCTCATGCCTGGAACCCATCAGTTCACATATTTGACACAATTTATTCTCTGAACCCTTTTTACATATGTTGACTGTGCTGCTACAGTGACTACCAGGGACTTATTCATTCTTCATTTTTGGATTTTGTATACATTATCCTTTACAACTGACCCATGTTCATCTTTTGGCCATACATGAGTATGACAATTTGAAACATTTTGTGGATCCCATTCTTGTGCATGTAAACCCATTGTTGGTGGGAACTCTTGATTAAATTACTTCTGTTAAGAGCATTTAATTAGATTGTGTGACCCAGGTTGGGTCTTAATCCTCTTACTGGAGTCTTTTATAAACAGAGGACTAAAATCAGCAGACACTGGAAAGAAGCTGCAGAGATAGAGAAACCCTGAGAAGCAGAGAGAGACAGGTCCTGGAGGCCAGAGGCTGAAATCAGTGGAGCACAGAGGCCTAGAAAGAGGCCCCTGAGAGGCTGAAAGAGACGAGGCCAGAGGGAAGGGGAGAGAGGAGCAATATACCTGATCACCCACAGCTGAGCTCAGGAGAAAGTAAGCCTGGAGGAGTCTTTCTATGCCTTTGTTTTCATCTCACTGTTAAAATGGGACAGCATGATGCCACATATGCAAATGGGTGAAAAATATGCTAGCAAATGAAAAAATACCTTCACATTGTGCTCCTTCATTCTCCAAGGAGTTCTCTATACTTGCTCTTAGACTGCCTTTTATACTTGAGTCCTCTGCTCCAGCTTCTTTTAATTTTTTTTTTCTTTTTTTTTTTTTGAGGTACAGGGGCCGGGGATGAAACCAGGATCTCATTTGTGGGGAGCTGTTGCTCAACCACTGAGCCACACTGGCTTCCCTGAGTGGGCTTTTGTTTAATTGCTTTGCTTGTTGTTTATTTTTGTCTTCTCAGGAGGCACCAGGAACCAAACCTGGGACCTCCCATGTGGGAGGCAGGTGCCCACCCATTTGAGCCACATCTGCTCTCTCCAGTTTCTCTTAAATGTTCTCTTGATTTTCCATTTGCTACCAGGGTAGGTCACAGATGGATAACTGACAATAATTTCTTTATTTTGTTTAATAAACACCTCAAGAAGTTTTCCCAGTTCTGTTTCAATTCAGCAACAAACATTGATTTGTGTGTCTGCTCCTAGTTATTAGAGGAGATGGTACAGACACAAACAGAAATGAACACATTATGTTTACTGAGGACTCACAATTTATTTGGGGTAGAAAAAGAGCTGA
>JAQZBX010049752.1:0-19839 GCA_029593785.1 Cabassous unicinctus
ATAGCTTTTAAAAATTGGTGGGAAATATTGTCTTTGGAAATGGAACTGTACTCTTGTTCATTGGTTTGAGGGAGGTGGGAGGGAAGAAGGTACAAAAGGTGTTTGCTAGTGTGTACTAGAAAATTTCTGATCATCCGTTGCCCTGTATGTTATGTGCATTCATTTAACTTTGCTGTACTGTATATATTGTGTATATACTGGACAAATGAGTCCTAATTTTATAATATCTAGTCTCTAGATATTAAAGAGGTTGCCA
Organism: Cabassous unicinctus; assembly: GCA_029593785.1. Lineage (NCBI taxonomy): Eukaryota > Metazoa > Chordata > Mammalia > Cingulata > Chlamyphoridae > Cabassous > Cabassous unicinctus. The sequence goes on from JAQZBX010049752.1 coordinate 257, forward strand.
ATGTATGACAAAAGTAGAGTTAGTAAACGAACACATTTTGTACACTTTGTGTTAAAATTCATAGAAAGGCTGTCTTCTGAAAATGGCATTTGGAAATGAAATTGTAAAACCACATCTAAGTGACACATGTGCCTATAACATCCACTGGGTTTGTAATGGAGAGAAGAGACTGGGAGAAATGAAGGGCTCTAGACCAGAATGGTTCTATTTAGAAGACACTTTCAAATATAACCATTGTTACATGTGTATAGTTTATTCAACACTACTGTGTATATAGTGGACAAATTTAAGTCCTTATTTGAAACATCTAGTCTTTCTAGATGTTTAGAAGTGCACAAAGTATGTTAAAAGTAGAGATAGTGAAATAATACATATTGTAGATATTGTTTTGTTAATATTCATATGAAAGATCTTTTGGAAATGGAATGGCCAAACCACCTCCAGAGCAGTACATATTTTATGCTGTTTCAGGGAGGAGGGAGAAGGAAGTGCCAAGGGCTCTAAGCCAGTAAGTCTGTAGTTAGACAAGGTAGACCATCATCCTATATGTTCTGTGCATTTTGTTTTACTTTGCTCTATATATAGTGTATATAATGGACAAACGAGTCCTAATTTTATATCACCTAGTCTTTCTAGATGTTAAAGAGGTTGCCAGTGTATGACAAGTAGAGTTACCAAACTAATACATTTTGTACATTTTGTGTTAAAATTCATAGGGAAGACTTCGTTGAAAACAACACAATTTTATTTGTGGAAGCAAATTTGTTGAAAAAAAAAAAAATCCCCTCTAAGCATTGCAGATGCAACCACTGAGTTGACAGAGGTCAGAAGGGGAAGGATTCTAGGCTGGAATGTTCCTGTTTAGAAGATACTTTCTGATTATTTCCCTTGTTAACGTGTTGTTTATTCAGTGCTACTGTGTGTATTGTGGACAAATTTAAGTCCTTATTTGAAACATCTAGTCTTTTCTAGATGTTTAGAAGTATACAACATATTTTAAAGTAGAGAGTGTAAAATAATACTTTAAATATGTTTTCTGTTAATATATAGGAATGGCTGTATTAGGGGACTGGGGTTGTTAAACCAGATGTCTGGGAGCAGTGTGTTGACGGGGTGGTGGTGGGGGCAGGGAAGGAAGTGCACAGGGAAAGGTTCTTTGCCTGTGAGTTGTGAGACAAGTTCAGATTGTCTGACCATTGTTCTCTATAGGCATTTTAGTTATTGCTGTGTATTAAAGGACAAGTCCTAATGTCCAAAGTATGTCAAAAATAGAGGTAGTAAAATAATCCCTAAATAAAGGTTCTTGTGTTAGTTTTAGGATGGACTGTCTTCTGGGAGTGACCTCTGTCAATCTACCTCTTGGAGCTGGACGGATTCCTGTACTTAGTCATTGAAATGGTGGACGAGAAATAAGAGGAAGGGCAAAGCAAAGGGCTCCTTGGTAGTAGCTCCATGTTGAGAAGACAGTCGTAGGTTATAACCATAGTTCTATATGTGTATTTTTTTGTAAAATACCTGTGTCGATTGTGGATATGGTTCATTCGTTACTTCACATCTAAGCTTTTTAGATATATTGAGGTGACAATGTATGATAAAAAGTAGAACTAGTGAATTAATGAATTTATAAATATTTTTTTGTTAATTAATAGAAAAGCATTTTTGACATGGAATTGTTAAACCACCTCTGAGCAGTATGCACCAAGACTTGTTCATTAAATTGGCTGCAGAGGGACAGAAGGAGGTGCAGGGGAGGGGTGTATGCAGATGTGTTCATATTTCCATTTTGAAGCTAACTATTGATGTGTGTGTGCATCTCTTGGCTATACCATAGGAAAACATTGTTAAATTATTCAATAGAAACCTACGTTCTTGCCAATAACTCAATATAGATCTGATAATGAATTCTCTTAGAAGCATTATACTTATTGTACTCTGTTGCTTTATGTCTTATTTTAAATTGAGCATTATTAAGGGAGCGCAGTATTTGTAACTCTGCCAATATCTATAGAGGCTTGTTGCCATTTTTGTCTTAGGAAATTTTTGTCCCCAAGAAAGGCAGGAATGTATTTTTTTCCCCCTGAATGAGATGGTGTCATGTATTCTTGGTTATCACAATACCTAATGGCTTTGGGGCTTTGAATTGGTAAATACTCATGATATGTGAAAAGGCATGGTAACATTTTGTGTGTTCTTGACCAGATGAAAATGTATGCTCAGTTGTGTGTATACATGCACAGGACCTAGAAGGTCAAACTAAACTGCTTGTGATTATGGGTGACTTTTGTGTTCTTTGCTTCTTTTTTCAGTTTTCTGTATTGCACAATTAAAAGTTTGAAAAAAAATAAAGATAGTGCCTTTCTTATAAAAAAAATAAAGAATTTAAGGATATGTTAATGAAGGGTTTTTTTTCACAGAGGTCTGGGCAAGGTCAAGGGGAACAGAAAGGATGTTGAAATAGTCAGTATCTATCAAAATTTGGAAAACATTTTTTATCACCCTTAGGCCTGCAAGAGCAAGAAGCAAAAATCTTGTAACCAGAGCATGGAGTCATGTAAGTAGAGATGCCCAGCAGGAGCTAGGACAATAAAGCTGGGGGGAAATGGGAGGAATACATTCTGAGAGTTTTCTCCTAGAGTCTCAGATCTGTGCTCACCTTGGCTGAAACCAAAATGTCAGAGAGCAAGGACATGGGGAGTGATTCTATATAAAGAGGACAAAATGCATTCCCCACAAGGTAGGGCAGAGTAAACCAAATAGATCTGAGAAAAAGCAAATGGAGATTATTATCCAATATTAATACTATACAATATTATATTATATTCACCTAGTATATAAAGATATACTGTTACATAATGACAATTTCCATTAATATATCTCATTGAATCAGAACATATTAGAAAAAGCACATAAAGGACAGGCTTAACATAAAACAAACAAAACACCTGGGTTCTTCTGTCTCTAAATTCCTTGAGAAATCAGAGAAAATGCAGCATGTTGCATTTCCCATTATTATACTGGATGCCATATGCAAATTAAAGGTTTCAAGAATCAAGAAAATAAATATTTAGTATTATAAGTGTTAAATAAAAAAATTTAATCTACATCAGCAAATTTTTTTCACCTGGGTGCTGTAGTTGTTAATGAAATATGTGAGGACAGTATCCAGATTCAAATACTGGATATATAAGAAGAAGGAGATTTTGTTACCAAAGTATGGCAAGAATAGTAAAATGATAAATTTGAAAAAGATCATTCTTAAATTTCCTTCCTATTTCATAATATAGAAATCACATATATAAAAGGAGATTTTCTTTAAGATCATAATAGAGTATTTAGTTATTCATATTTGAACTGAATAAATCCTTGAACTAGACGTTGTTGGAGAGTTATTATAAAGAATGAAAATATGGATATGAATTTCCCTAGGATATTTCACTTGTACCAGAAGGCTAAAATTCAGAGAACAGGGTTTAAAACAATTATGTAAAGTTGAAAATATTTTTCTATTTTCATGAAATAGCCCATAATTTCTCAAACACTTAGTTTTCAACTTATTGATTTGAATTATATTGACACTTCATTTTCAAAAAATTATCTGATTTCCACATTGAATCATTTTCCTATGTATCATTAAAAATCCAGGGAACCAATAACTTTAGTGATTAAACTTGATGGCTGTAAACAAAATTCTATCACCAAGATTAGAAGAACACAAAAACTTTCAAAGTTGACAAATATAAATACACAACTACTACAACTAAAAATAGCTCTACAAGCTGAAGTGGCAATTCATGGAAAATTCTAAGCACTTTCTGACTCTAAAAGTGACTCTATTGACTATACAATTCATTCGAAAGGCATTAATAGTTGTAGCCTATTATTAAAGGCATTGGAGTGATAAGAAACTAAACCACACTCCTCATCCCTGTCATCTGTAAAATCTAGGATTGCTTCAATTCAAAATATATCATCCAAAGAAAAAAGATAAATTTAGCCTTTCTATTCATCTCCTTGACAACACTGTCACTGCACATTTTTATATTTTGTATGTTCAGTAACTTTCTTGAAGTATTATTCTTGAATTATTTGCAGACAAAAATGTAAAAAGTAATTTAACTGCATTCTGCACCTCCTACTCTACATGGAGGAAAAAGATACCTAAATTATTAAAGTAGTAAGTATTACAATAAATGATAGCATTAAAAAAATAACAGTAAGAATAGTATGATTTCAAACTTGATAGAGGAAAGAAAAGCAAGAGAGCTTTCAACAGGATAAGAAAAACAAAACAAAAATAAAATGAAGCAGCAAATACTAAGCATTGTGCAAAAAATAACCATGGAGAAATTATCCAAAATTATCAGTCATCACAATCAGAATGAATGCATATCTTTTGCCTATAAAAAAGGCAGATATTTTAATAGGTTAATACCATGTATATGCTGTTTTAAAGAGACAGGTTTATTAATAAAAGCATATACAAGTTATTTGAAAAGTGTATCACAAATTTTGAGGAAAAAACTTGAATTGCAATTAGCCACAAAAGTTTTTGCACATATGAACGTCTCAGAACTACTTATAGACTCATGTGGACAAAAATAATAATTTTTATTCTTAATTCAGTAAAATTCCTTAAACCTGTCCCAGGGGACTTTTCTAATGGTCTTTCTCCCAGGTCTATGTGTAAAATTGTTTTAAAACATTTAATTTTCCCTTGCTTGCAAAGAGCTACTTGCAAAAATTACTATCCTTATAAATCCAATATTGTGCCCAGAACTTTTTAAAGACAGTTCAAACAAACAAACAAACAAAAAATTTTTTTTTTGTCTGAATAAAACTATTTACCTTATTGGGTCATTTCAGAGTATTTTTCTTATGCTTTGAGAAGATTCTCCTTTGGTACTATTGTAAAAAAAACGTACTTTACACACCCATTGTTAGAGCATACTGATCATTTCCCAGTATATGACAATAGGAAAACATTAAGCAAAAGAAAGTCAGTGAAGCAAAAATTAATGTTAGACAAAATATAAGCCAAGATTAAAAAAACCTCTGATATGTTTAGTTAATATTTTTAAAAAACATAACAAAAGAGAATATATGGAATCAATGAACCTATTTTCACCTAATTCTATATCTTCAATATTTATAAAATGCAGCAAAATACCAAAAGATTTTTTTCAAATATGCAGATATATTAGAAACATTAAGAAATTAGAGATTAAGCAAGAAACCATTTATAGCATAGAAAACTTGTATGCACCAAAGTAGTACAATTGATCAAAAACTTCACACACAATTCTTAACCCAGAAATAAAAGAGGCAGTCTCAAAATGTTAAAAAAAATATATAAGTTGAAGGGGATGGCTGTAGCTCAAGTGATTGCACCTGCTTCCCACATACAAGGTGTCGGGTTCCATCCCTGGTACCTCCTAAAATCAAACAAACAAAAAACAACTCTCATTGGGAAGAGGATGTAGCTCAATAGTTAATTACCTGCTTCCTATGTGCAGGGTCCTGGGTTCATTACCCAATACCAAGCTGAAAAGCAACACAGAATAAATACTAATTCTGTATGCATTAAGTTAGCCACATATAATATAATTGCATATTATTTGTTGATATAAACATTTTTCATATATACCTATAAAATATAACATAGTGGTTGTATTTAGGTGTGAGAGGAGGGAAATGCTACTAAGAATAGTTCGGCAAAAAGGTTTTCAACTTTATCATCAATATTCTATGGTTTTCATAGCATAACTTGAATAAATTAACAAAATGTAAATTATCCATTCTGAGCAGAAGGAAACCGTATTCTCTGTGGTAGCCAAAATTCTAAGACTCCAGTGAGCCAGGACCTGGTATAAACCCCTCTGCTTGAGTGTGGGAGGACCTAAGAATATGATAGACTATCACTTCCATGATTATGTTATTTTATGCAGCAAAGGAGAAGGGGTTTGCAGATGTAATTAAGGTCTCCAATCCTGGGTGTATCTGAATTAATAAGATGAGCCCTTTAAAAGGGAGAGACTGGAAGCAGCAGGATGTTCTCCTGCTGGCCAAGAAGACACAAGTCACCATGACATCTCCAGCTGCAAGGAAAGCAAATCTTCCAACAACAATGTGAGATTTGAGAGGAAACTGAGCTTTACATGACAACCCTACCTCTGCTGACATCTTTTTTTTTTTTGTAACTTTGTGGGATACAGAACACAGGACCATGGAGACTGTGAGATAATAAATATGTGTTACGCTGTTAAGTTGTTGTTAATTTGTTATGCAGCAAGACAAAGTTAATACATCTACTCTTTATAAACAGGAATACATGTCATTCAGTAGCATGAGCCCCTAAGAATGCTATGATACAGTTTGCTCTTAACCGGTTATGTGGCCTTAGGTAAACCATTTAATTTTTCCAGGCCTACAAAAAGGGGCATTTTTAGACTAAATTTATCCAACTCTTAAATTTTTAAAGATTGTTCCTATGCTCTAAGAGTTTTAATAATAATCATTGCCATGTTTAAGAGAAACAACTGCTTTCAAAATATGATTGGTAGGTTAATTAATGCATTTATTAGAAAATTAGTCCTTTGATTAAGAGTAAATTAATTTGCTTATTCTCTGCCTTAGTAATTTATTTCAATATTAATATTTTCTCCAGAAGCTAAATTTTCAAGCTACACTAGCAAATAAAACAGTCACTCCCATTTTCATTGTGATTAGTTACAGGGGATAATAAATTGTATGCACACTAATCCCAAATCCAGGGAATCAGAGAAAGATCTGGATGAAATAAGAGGTAAAGTGAGACTGATTTGGAAGTTCCAAGACAGGCATTGAGAAAGTGAGGGGCATGTGAGAGCAAGGGAAGATGATATGCAAAGGCCTAAAACTGTAAATGAATTTGGCAAAATTAAGAAACCACAATACTTCCTTTGATTTGAGAAACAGGTCAAAGACAAGAATGCTTATATGTGAGACAGGAAAAAGAGAAAAATATACTATACAATAAAGGGTCTGGTCTGGTAAATTATTTTAAGGAATTTGAGTGTTGCCATAGAAATATAATAATAGTATATTAGATATTTTTCTGTTATGTGTTTCATCATTTTTTAAAATTGTTTGAATGTCCAACTTTAGAGGAAATTATTAGTAGACTTAAATGTCTATACAATGCAAAATTTGTATTACTAAAATAGGTGTAAATATCAATATAATGATAGATTACAGAAGAACCAATATGAATCTAGTTAATAATCTCTATATAAATGACTATGTCCTAGAATGAAGACAGTGATAGTAGGAATGGAGAAGAAGTAATGCACTGAAGAAATAATAACAAGAAAAATATGCATGGTTTGGTGAAAAATTTTACAGAATATGTAAGAGTGGGAGTATATTCAGTTTTATGTCTCCCACACACTTTTACCCTGGCCTCTAAATTAAATGTTGGGATGTTAAAGTATTTAATTCAATATTCCAAATATGTGATTTAAATAAATTCAAACTTTATTATTTTTATTTTAGGGGCAAGATTTTCAGGTTCTTCATACAGATCTAAGACTTTAGTTTTGAGGAGGTAGTGGAAGAGAAAATGGCCTCAGAATCTTGAAAATAAGTAAAAAGTAAATGAATCTTCAGTGAATCTTGAGTTAGCAGAATTGGTATATGACAATATCAGACCAAGACTGTTTTCTTTGTGTTCCTGCTTAATAAACTATCCAAAAATTTAGTGCCTTAAAACAGTCATTTAACATTGCTTGCCATAAAATAGGAATTTAGGAAGAGACTCACCATTGGTCATTCATCTCTGGTCTACCAGCATCACCTGGAGTGGTTGCGGAGAGAGGTTCCATGTCAAAAATGGCTTTTTGCTCACATGTCTAACCTCAGTGTCCCTTGCCTAATCATTTTTTCCCACATAGTGTCTGGTAGTCCATGTCTTCTCCATATAGTTGTGTTATCAAGCAATGGGCTCACTGCCTGATATACACAGAGCCAATAACATGACACCATGAGTTTGAGGAAAGAAAGAGATTCATTGCAAGGTTGACCAGCAAGGAGACAAGAAATAAGGCTCAAAGCTGTCTCCCCAAGCAGGAAGAGAAGCAGGGTTTTATTGGTCAAGAGTGGTGGTGTTTAGGGATGAGGGATGATGTGATATGGGGCTAGTGTGATGAAGTAGGGTCTGAGACAAGGTTAACAGAACATGTGCAGTAGGGGATCATGTCTGCTTGTACATTGTATGATCAGAAAAAAGCCATCTTTAGTATGATGAGTGGGTGGAGATTTAATAGGACAGAACTTATTAGGTTACTTTAGGTTATACTTTGGCAGCAAGGGCACATGTGTTTGGCTGAAGAATTTTTGCAGGTCAGTCTAAACAGTTTTCTGCCTTTACCAGGCAGTTTTGTGATAAGAATAGAATAGGTGAGTTAGAGCAATTTGGGATAAGGGTGAAGAGGGGTGAGTATCCACGATTTCAGTGCCCAACTTAATTTTTGAAACTTCCTCCATCTTGAGTAATTCAGGATGTGACTGCACTGGTTGCTTCATGCTTATTAAGGACATAGGTGAAGAAGTGAGGAATGGAATTGTTTGGCATGGAGCTGAAGGTACTCATAAATTCCTGGTTGTCATTTTTTTGGAGAGACTAGTACCTCTGAGTTTCAGGGCTTATCTGGTATAGAGACAGTCTAGAGTCTCTTAAGTTTCTGAAAAATAAATTGAATATGGAAATTGAAAACTAGAGGCCTAAATAAAATAAGTATGATTTGGTATGATACGGGATTTCTAAGTGAATATAACCATATCATATTGGGGAAATAGCTATTCATAGATTCCTAGATAGAGCCTGCCAAGGGGGTGTTGATTTTATGTAGCCATGCAGTTGTTTAAGGTGTTAGGATGTCGCTAGGGTTTTTAAAGAATATTATTACTTGAAACTTTGCATATTGTGTCAGTTTGTGATATAAATAGCTGATATCTGCAAAGAATAACCTCCAGAATGACCTTCTGACACCTTTTGAAATCTCTTATCCATAGAAATTCCATTTGGTGTCATTTTTAAAGTATTTCCCCCATTTGGTCCAGATTTTTCTCTGAAAGCATCACTGATTAATATTTGGTATTAATCAAATGTTAATCACTGCCAGGGAGGCTCATCATGGGAGTCATGTCCCAAATAGGGAGTAAGGTATTTGGTTTATTTGCAGAGTTAGGCTTAGAAAATCCACATTTGAGCAACAAGGTGGTTTTCAGGAGGTGGCTCTTAGGCATTAACCATAATTAGGCTTAGTTTCATCATTACAGAAATAAGTTTCATAAGTACAAGCTTTAAGATCAAGGGCTTGATTTACATATTTTCTTTTATGAGGCAAGGTTTATATATTTCAGAGTTTATTTTTATAGTTCTCCCTGTTACAAGCTTAAATGGGGATACTTTACTCCAAAATGAGTGGATTTTAGATTTAGACCTTACAAAATGTCTTGATTATAAGCTTCAGTAAATTGGGAGCCCCTATTGCTTGAGAAAAGAGCAAGAATGGTGGGGTTTATAATTCCATGATTTGCTTCTGCAGTCCCTCAAGAAAACTTGCAAATACTTTTTTTTTTTCATTTTCTGCCCAGAACACTCTGAAATGCATAGGGTATTGCATCAACCTGTTTAGAATACCAAAATCTCATCCACTATTCTAGCTTCTGTGTCAAATCTAGGTTAGGTTGTCTAAATAAACTGACCAGACAGGTTAAATCAGATAATGTGCCAAATAAAATTAAAATTTTGTACAAAATAAATCTCTCCTCCTTTTATTTTTTACATGGAAATTAAAGTCCCACAGTACAGACAATAATATCACCCTGCACCGTATATTCTGATTCATCTTAGTACTAACTATATTAGCCCCATTCATATTCCCAATTGAAGTATGATCCTTTCTTCAGCTTCTTCAACTGCTGCTTCATAGATTCATCTCATAGAATTAATGTGTTTTCTTTAGTACCTTCAGAGTTGGAGAACTCCAAATCTGTGTCTCAGGTGTCACATGGACACCCAAAGTTCCATGCAGCTACTAGGTCACACAAAAAGAGCACAGCATCTTAAAATTTAGAAATAACAACCAAAACTCAGGAACAAATGTAACTGCTGCAAGAGCTTATGATCTAGGCTCTAACTGCCTTATGCATGAGCATTTTCCAAATGCAGTTATTTCCAGATACAAAAACATTTGACAATGAACTATATTGAGGTAATCAACCATAGATCATGGCAGAATTTTTTTGTTTTGTTTTCGTTTTTTTTTTTTTGGTCTCACCTTTAAACTTTTACTAGGGTTATGTTAATTAGCATGTAGAACATAACTGATATACTTTCTTTGCTTCTTTTTTAAAGTCCTTTGTTGTTGAAGATGAAACTGAACTATAGCTGACTGCATGCACTTTTAGAGAAGCATCAGAGTAAAATAATGTAGCTGACAAGGAAATTTGGTAATTTCTGTTGCATGGAATTTTTTTTTTAAGAATAATTAAAATTATGAGCAATAACACCATATTATTGTATCAGCATCAGGATATAACATGGACAGTGAGAACATTTATAAATCTCTGGGAATTTTATACAATCTTTAAAAAGTTATATGAATAACATTTTACCAATATAAATTCAGTCAACAGAAAGTTAGAAAATCTCTTTTAATTTGACACCTCTTCTCATGCAATTCATAACATACTTTAGGGCTTGACCTTGGGAACAAAGTTGTCAGGTTTAAACATTAAGATAAATAGGAATGGGTCACTGTGAAATGATATATGATACTTGGTCCCCTATTTAACCAAAGTGACAATGAAAGAATATCTAGGAGTTAATATGATTGTAAGAAAAAGACTTAGCTTCTTTAAAAGTGAGAAAAAATCTTCCAAAACAACAAAGGATTATAAGGTCAACATAAACATCAAATACTATAATATTCTGATATGCCACAGAACCGTTGTCTTCTACGCAGAACACTGAGATGGTTAAGAAAATCTTGTTATAACCTCTCACTAAGAACAGACCAATAATCCAATAAACCAGCATCATTTTAATGGAAAGAAAACTAAATTTTAGTTTTTCATGAATATACCCCTTGATGTGAAAGCTCTTAAATAATGTAAATAAACTTATCAAATCTTTGTCCACATTGATTACAACAAATAAAATTGATTTCCACAAACCTTCTATAAATTTTCATATCCATTTAGGTTTTGTCTTATGCATTCTTGCTTTTAATTCTGTGAAAACAAATCATTTTGCTTTAGGAAAAAACTATACTTCTTTCTCCTTAACAAAGCACATCCTGTATACTTTACATATCTGAATACAATAATTTACCAAGAAGATATTTGAAACTATTTTCAAATATCCTACAAAACACTATTATCCTTGAAATAAAGTTTGTCAGACACAAATTTACATTTTTCATTATCAGAAAGATCTAATAGATATAATGCTATCTTATTTTATCAGTAAACCTGTATCTGGGGAGAAGGTACCCAAGTAGAATAAAATCATATGATTGTTTTGCATTTAACACTGATAGCTCAGAGGACATAGCTATTTTAGGGGATGATTTCCAGAAATATCGCTTTTCTCAGTTTATTATGTTATCAGTATTTCAGTGAGATATATTATAAATAATTTCTGAAACAGTTTACCTGAGGCAAGTAGGAAGGACTGGTTTATTATTAGGGATAAGCTATGATTTAGTTGCAGGTTTATAAAGGCAGATAGCATTTTTTCACTGCATTTTTATTATTTTTTCATTGGAGGATAAAACCCTCTTTGTTTTCATAACTTCTTAAAATTATGAATAACCTTAAATCATACTATCAGGCTATGGAAAATACACTATAAATTTTAATTTGTCTTAAGCATAATCCAAGAAAAACCTTCTTAGAGCTATCAAGGATATTTTTCTTTTAGTTACTGGACTTTTTGGAATTTGGATTTTATTTAATTACCCTCATCTCAAAGCTATAAATATGCTTTAATAATGATTTGTCTACTTCAGCTGCTACCCCAAATGTTTAATAAGGAAAGAAAAATTAAATTGGGGAATTTCCTCAGAAGTCCAGAGCAACTGAAGAATCTGCTTTACAGGACAAACTATGCAAAGCATGGCTTATTCTTCAGCATTCCCCCTGTGATTATCACTCCTCATCTCCAGGCCCAGTAAAAAGAATTCTATACCAAATCTACATCCTCTCCATCTTCTTGCACCCAGACCTTCCCCCATGGCTACCCCAGCTGTTTGTTGTCACAAATTTAATTTGATACTTTACCTCCTACTATTTCTGATGGTTTGTACTTGGGAGGAGGGAAAGTAATAATGATTTAGATTCAGCCAAGGTCCAGGAGGAGGCCCTGGGGGACAGGGATAGGTGAGACAGAAAAAAATATGGTTATATGGGTCAGAATAGTATCTAAAAGAGGGCGGAATTTAAATTTTATTAGAACCCATATGCCATCATTTTTAGCTGTTTCTAATTATCAGATCTATTTCACCTAAAAAGGTGATGCAGACAATTGAAAAAGTCTTTGCTGTTTCCTGGGGCAGACATAGCAGTTACCTTGAAAGGCAATTTGCTTTCTTAGAGGGCCAAGAACATTAAAGGTGGTGGCTGATGTTTTTTGGGAGGCTTTAGGAAGTTTTTTTTTTTTTTTCCCTGATGCCCAGGTCTTTTATTGTAACGACAAGTACCAGTGTCCTGAATCCTGGTGCTTAGAGAGCTCATTTGGGCTTATTTGGCTGCTTTTTCAGCTTGGGAGGAATTGGTAAAGGTCTGAGTATTCAGGTTCATAGATCTGAATGATAAGATTGAATTCTTTTGCAAAACTCACTGAATTTTTAGTAGGATTTGGGAAATCTTATAATTTTATAGAAGGAAAATTAAGCTAAGCTAGGCCATAGAGGAAGAAGACAAGAGGAGTTTAAAGAGTATTAGAAGTTCAGCTTCTTTAATTTCTGGGAATCCAGGAATATATACATATATATATACATACAGAGTCAGAGAGAAGCAATTTGAATAGACTTCTCAAGAATTGTTTTATTTGTTAATTTGGTATTACTATCCAGAGGTTTAGCTTTGAGTTACACACAAAAATTCAGAAACATAAAACTTACTAGTTTAATTTTGTGAAATAAATATATGGTAACTTAAGATTCTAGGGTGCAACTTGAACCCACAATCCTAGAAGACAGACATTGTTAGCTTACCCAGAATGAAAAAAAATATGAATACTCTTCCATGAGTAAATTATCATAACTCTTGGGGCTTGTTACCAATAACAGATTCTAGGGTGGGACTCAAACCCAACTCCTAGCAGTTGGAGACTTGAATCCCTCAAGGCAGACCTGGCAGTTGGGTGGGACTCAAACCCACAATCCTAGACATCAAGCTTTGACAAGAGAATAAGTGTTTATACAAAGTTATTCAACCAGAAGACATCTTCCCAGACAGTTTCTTTCCTTTAAATGGCAGTAGGCATGGAAAGGCTGAAGTGCTGGTTGATTGTTGAGCCTCTAGACAAAACTGGTCTAGGTGGCCACTTAGGGTCAGCAAAATGGAGGCCCACACCAAATTAGGGCTGCAGTACCTCAGACAGGCATTCCTGAGACCAGAAATGTCCCATCTGGAGTGCCAAATTGTTACCCAGTAATGGGCTTGCTACCTGATGAGCACAGAAGCCAAGACAATGACACCAGGATTCTGAGAAAAGAAAGAGGTTTATTACAAGGTCAGCCAGCAAGGAAACAGGAGTTAAGGCTCATATCTGTCTCCCTGACCTGGGAGAGAAACAAGGTTTTATTGGGCTAGATTGGAGACAGCTTACGGAGTCGGCATGCTATGGCATAGGGGTGATGTGAGATAAAGTAGGTTCAGGGGCAGGGCTAGGTGAAGCATGCATAGTAGGGCATTGTTTTAGTTTGCCAAAGGGCTGCCAATACAAAGTACCAGAAATGGGTTGGCCTTTATAAAGGGGATTTATGTGGGGTAAAAGCTTACAGTTCCAAGACCATGAAAAGTCCAACTCAAGGTACTATAGGAGGTGCTGAAGCAAGATGGCTGCTGATTTCCACCAAGGTCTCCACCTTTCTATAGCTGTGGGCAAACCTGGCATAGGGCTTGACTCTTATTGGGCTTCCTCTTTCAGTCTCAACAAGGCAAGATCAAATATGGCTTCCTTTTCCAGTGTGTCTCTCTCTGTGTCTAGGTTTTTATCAGATGCAGCAAAAGCACAGAGATGCAACATGAATCATGCCACATTGACACAGTCCTATCAAAAGCCCCAAAGAGATCTTACCAACTAATCTAATCAAAAGACCCTTAATCAAATTTAGTGCAATCAAAGGGTATCACACTCGCAGGAATAGATTTGTTTAAAAACATAATCTTTCTCTTTTTGGGATTCATAAAATAATCTCAAATTGCCATAGGGATCATGTCTGTTCATATGCAGCATGATTGAAAAACAGGCATCTTTAATATGGCAAGTTGGTGGAGACTTAAGAGGACAGATGTTATTAGGTTACTTTAGGTTATACTTGGCAGCAAGTGTGCATGCATTTCGCTGAGGGATTTTTTTATAGGCTGGTCTAGGCAGTTTTCTGCATGTATCAGGCAATTTTGTGGTAAGAACAGAAAAGGGAGTTAGAGCAGTTTGTGCTAAGGGCAGAAAATAGAAGGGGGGTGTTTCCATGGTTTCAGTTAATAAATCTCACAGTATGGTGGACTCAGGCTAGTCAAACTTAGAAAGTGGCTGCTTCTTCCAAAGCAGCCATTGAAAGAGGTAAAGGAGAATAGTCTGATCCATAGACATTTAATAAATAAATATATAATATAAAAATATATAAATACATATGCTGTTAATATATGAAAAATACATATACCTAATTTCAAAAAGATTTTGGGGGTCTAATTATTTCAGATAATAAATAACCAGAGAAAAGAATAGATGGAAAATCTCTAAAATACGAAAGCATAATTTACTATGAAATGATCATCATTCAAAACTAATATCAGTCTTGAAAATGAAGTCAAAACTAAAACACAGAGGTAAATTTAAATAGCTGGTACTAGAGATCCATATTTTTTACATAAAAATAGCCAGACAAATGAATTTTAAAGAAGACCCACATTGAGTGTTTTTTTTACTCTAGCTATGCTTCAGTCCAAATATATGTATTTCTCTACGAGAATTAGACAATTATAGTTTAACTTACTTCTTTTAGATGGAAAAATAATCAACAACTACTTATGGATGGGCTAATGTGTATATGCATGTATATAGTAGATCCTCATACTACATCATACTACATACTACATCTATTGTTTGACTTATATGCTCCTTTCTGAATTTTTCTTTTATTGTTGTTGTTTTATTTGACTTGGAATTTAAATTATTATTTACATCAGGTGAGTGATTTCGCTTATGAAATTGAATCCATTTCTTTAAAGATTGACAATCTGTTAGCTATGCTAAAAAAATGCATTGATGTGAGGGAGATTTACGTATGCATTGGGAACATTCTTTCCCCAAGGTCATCTAGATGATAGCTGCCTTATTGTTTCCTGGCAATGGTATCCTCCCAAAGTGCTACTGAAAACACTTTCAGATATTAAATAAACCGTTAACCATTGTTCTGTAGCTGATTTCTGGGTGTTAGTGTCTGTAGTGACAGAATGCACAATATCATCTATCTGAAATTCTGCTGAGAGACTTCACTAATAATAATTCATTGCATTGTTCTCTTTCTCACTATTGTATCTTGTTATCTGTGACCATAAACATATACACACATTCTTCCAGTTTATCTCAAACTGTAAAGCAAAAGTTTATAAAATAAACAGGTCCTTTGTAATACTAAGTGCTTCATCAATAATGCAAGTATGTAACCAAGAGCAAGTTGAGATCTTTTCATTTCAAAAGCTTCTGCTGTATGACAAAATGAAAGTGGAATCAAAGGAGAGTCTGAGTACTAATATATACAATGAAATCATTCTATTTGCATATTGTTCAGCTATGCCAATATATGATCAAGTATAAATACCATAGTGAATTTCCTGCTTATTTTCTTTTAGCAAAAACTATATCCATAAATTTTGTAATCTAAACATAAAAAATGTCACTATGCATTTGCAGAAGATAAATATACCTCCTTCAAAATGTACTGAAAAAAACTGTTCTTTCCCCGAATTCAAAATGGATTGCAGTATCTTACCATTTTACAGAATATACATTTACTGAGGTATCTATTAGAAGATGCCCAAGCTATAGGATTACAAGAGTACTAAGTCAAATCCTCTAGCATTAACTCTCACAGTCTATTTTGGGGGCTAGAAAAACAAAACCTTATCACTTCACATGCCTATATCACTTCTATTTTCTGTCTATAATTGCAGCGTTTTCTTCAGAGTACTTATTCTCATGTACCACCAGATTTTAGTTAATAGTATAATTATAAAAATGTGCTGTCATCAATTGTAACAAATGTTCCACACCAATACAAGGTGTTGTTGGTGGGGTGGTATATGGGAATCCTATATTTTATGCATGACTTTTCTGTAAACTCACAACCTCTCTAATAAAGAAGAAAAAAAGAAAGATATAGTCCATACACATGCTTTAGATTATTACTTGCTTTTCCATCTAACTTTTATGAGAACACTTACTTTGCTATGATAGCCTTCTGTTTTGAATTTATTTTTAGAGACTTCAGCTTATCACTTTCTTGAAGAGACAGTGAATTTAAAGTGAAGTAAAATTAGTGCAAGGTGTGGACTGTCGTTGTTTCTTTTGGTACACCATGTCACAACTGTTTAACTTAACTCAGATTTTAGCTATAGCTACAGTCATCAGTTCCACGTGCATTCAGCCTTGTATTGGCATTGTCACCTCAAGCACATCCCCTGTATATTATTACTTTATGTCAAAGGACTTTTTTTAAAACCACAAAAGCTTAGTCATCTCACAAGAAAGCACAGATTGGAACTATGTGGGACTTAATCTCTTAGAGACAATCTTGAATTAATAGAAAACAGGAAAAGGTGGTGTATTAGTCAGCCAAAGGGGTGCTGATGCAAAATACCAGAACTCTGTTGAGTTTTATAAAGGGTATTTATTTGGGGTAGAAGCTTACAGTTACCAGGCCATAAAGCTTAAGTTACTTCCCTCACCAAAGTCTGTTGTCACGTGTTTGAGCAAGATGGCTGCCAACGTCCGTAAGAGTCCAGTCTTCTTGGGTTCCTCTCTTTCTGGGGCTTGTTTCTCTTTGGGCTCAGCTGCTCTGCTCTCTTTACAAGGCCGGCTGTAGACTATCAGATGACCAGTTCATCTCTCTTCCCGAGGCCTCTGTCTGTGTTTAATGGAAACTTCTCTTCTTCCTCACGTATCTGGTTCTCTGTGGGTTTACTTCACAGGCTCCAGGGTCAAAACTCAAACTCCCTTCTCTGCAGTGAGGTTTCTCTGAGAGTCCCCGTCCACCAAGTGTGCAGGGATAAATGTCCTACTGATGTGGCCCAATCAAAGCCTCAATCATATTTAATCAAGTAAAAGTGAAACTTCTGAATCTAATATAATGCAATAAGCCCAGAGGAAAAAACCTGTTTACAAACATAATCCCATATATATTTTTAGAAATTATAAACAATATCAAACTGCTACAGGTGGGTAAATATCTCCTGTCCTTTGTATGGACAAATCTGAGAGAAATTCAGCAAGCTTTTCTGGCATTCCAGCAAAATTGAGTCTGGTGTGTACAGAAATGATCTTGATGCTGAACAATTATATTGCTTTTTCTTGTATACCTCTTTCTTAAGATTACCTTTAAAATAGCCTTGTATTAGTCTCTGCTTAAATTTCATATCAGTCTGGAGGCAATAGTGTTGAAGAAAAGTAGTTTCAATGACCTGGAACTCATTCTTAAATTAACATCATGTATCAGGATCCAGATAAGATAACCAAGTGAAATGGCTAAGCAAGCCTCATACAGATGTTAGAAGGAAACTGGAGGATCTAAGGAAACACACACAGGATCAAAAACCTCGTGGTAGATTGAGTTGTAATCAGACAAAGAAGAGCAGATAAAATACTAAGAGGATAACTAGGCATAGAATTTTGTTTTTGTTTTTTCTATCTCTTCTCAAGGAAAGTATTTATAAATAAATTATTCTCAACCACCAGGATTCTGGGTTGGAACTTAATTCTGTGATTTTCTGTGTGATGATAAGCAAGTTCTTTAGACCCTCTATGTCTATGTTGTGCCTTTATAAAATAAGTCTACTAACAGTAACTACCTCAAAAGGTCAGTATCAATATTACAGGAATTATTTTATGTAGAATACTTAGGTGAGTGCCCAGCACAGAACAAGCACTTAGTAATCACTAGCTTAAAAATAAATCGGAAAAATAAAGACAAAATGCATATTTTAAAAAGATAGGAAGAAAACATATTTGACCTGCCCAATTAAAAGCAGGAAAGGGGAAAATAATCATAATAAAATATGTTACATTGAAATAAAATGTAAGAAGGAAGGATTAAGCCTTAAAATTGCAGTAAAACATATTTTTACATGTAAAGTATAGAATAATAAATTGATAAAATACAAGAAACAGCAATATATTGTCTAAATGATAAACATAAAATAAATTGATATAGAAAGATTTATTACACAGTAGTAAAAAAGTTGCTCTGAGAATATACAAAATAAAATAAAATAAGAGAATTGCGGGAAAGTGGCATCAGATTAGGCAGGCACGAGTCAACTCTCTTACAAAAACAACAAAGAAAGCATCAAAAGCTGTTCGAGAGACATGCTTTGGGGGGTGGCAAACCAGGCCAGTGCTTCACAACTCCCAGGATGGTAACGGACAGAGAAATGAAGAACCTGAAACAATGAAAGTGAGTTACCAACCCCCTGTGGCAGCCATGAAGAGCTCCCCTCACCCAACACCAAGTTATTAAACTAGGTTAAGAACCCTGGCTCACTGCAGCTGATTGACAGGAGAACAGATGTTTTTCTCCCTCCCAGGTGTTACAAAAGAAAAGGAAGAGGGAGTCAGGTGGCTTTTCTTCAGTGAATTTGGCCAGCAGACAAAATACAGTAAAACAGAGCTTGAAACACCTCTGTGGAAAAGTGCACCGATGAACACCATCTGCGGATCAGTCTGGAAATTACATGGACAAAAACTGCTTTTGGTCCTCTCAGTATCCTAATCCCTGGGAGAAAATCTGTACCCCACCAGTGAGTCCCTGGCAACATTTTGATAACTAAAACTGGGCAATTTTAAAATTTTAAACTTAAAATAACTTGAACCAAATATCAAAGAAGAGTTGTGGAAAAAAACACAAAGGCAAGAGAGAGAAATTGGCCATCAGAGTAAAGTCACCAACATATTCAGATGCCTAGACATCAGCAAAAAATTATAATCCATTCTAGGAAACATGAGGAGATGGCCAGCCAAAGGAGCATACCAAATATCCTGAAGAAATACAGGATTTAAGACAATTAATCAATGATAATCACACAACTCTCCTAAA